>CAXKVY010001664.1:0-90000 GCA_964058915.1 Tetropium fuscum
ATTGTATATATTCAATATTTTGTATAAAACTTTTCACATATTGGACAATTGGACATATTGGACAAACTATTTCAGTAAGCTACATAAAAAGTCTTGGTTTAAGTTCTTAGTTTCAACTTTTTTTTTAAATCATTTTGAAAAATGCAGGTAAAGGTAAATTATATTTGGTAGTGGTAGGTAGAATATGGGTAGTGTTTGGTAGGGTAGAAATTACTAGTAAGCACCCGCACTGCGTTTATTATTGTATTGTATATATTTATTGGACATTTTCATTTCTAAACAAATATGGTCAAATTGATTTCTGTCATTCTATATTACAGTGTTTATTTTGCCTTTTGATTTTAAGTTGAAAGAAGACATCACTTGTTTAAATAATTAATAAAATTGACCTAAAAGAGACGAACACTTACAAATTATAATCACTACCACAGAAATTTATTAATTATGTTTTTTATTGTTGTAATTGTTATTATATACCAAAACTTGACGCGCCCACTGGAAGGTCAAAGTCAACTCGCATTCAAAATATTGACACTGATTTAATATTTTTACCGCATACCATTTTAGAATAAAAACTGCTCTCAAATATCTGGCACCTACAGAAAGAATTGATAAATAATAGTTAATTGAAAATAAATTAATTACCTACCAGAAGTCAATAACAATTTCATACAAAATTAATTCAAGAACACAGCATGATCCGCAGTCAAGGGGGTAAAACGCGGAATGCTCCCATGTACTTTTTTATCATAATAAATGTGTTAACAAGCTATGAGAATGGGTAATGGGTATAATATATATGTTGTATGTTGTAAGTACCTACATACTTTCAAATACGCGGTCTCCTCTATCTCTTACCTACTGATGCTTGGTCAATAATTAGTACCGGTACCATAATCAAAATGCGATTTTAATAAAATGAGAGAAGACTAACAATTTTACTAAATTATGGGACGTACTGAAGTGGACAAGGACACAACTTAGTCATGAGTGACGTATATTTCGTTAATACAATTGATTGCATAGTTCAGTTTGCTTTGCTGACAATCCACTTAAAGCTATCGTGCAGTGCATGCCTAATTAGCGTTTTAATTTTGGTTGCAATTTCTAATTAATAAACGTTATAGAATGCCGGAAGAAGGTGCTGTTAAAAAAGTGTTCACCGAAGAATACAAGAAAGAATGCATAGAAAAACTGAGGAAACTTTTGAAAGGTAAGATAGTATACTTTCTATACTTTATACTTACTTATATATTTAAAAAATATTTTCATTTCATTTCAATTTGTAATAATTTATGACAAGCAAGTTGATATAATTATTCTCGTAATTATCATAATAGATACCTATTCCATTACTTTAAGAATTTTAAGAAAGTAGCTCGACTAAAATAAAACATCTTCTAAATTCCAAGTCTAGTTTTTCAAAGCAGTCACCAAATTATATTAAATTAATGATATAGTTTTAAAAGGAAAATGTAATATATAATGCACATAAATTTATATAGATTTTTGTAGGTAAATCGATCTAGCACATTTATGTAGGTACTTAGTAGTTTTTTCTCTTTTTATATATTGATAAATATATTGGTAGTCTGTTGATATATGGTAATCGTATATAAATAAACACGATGTCTTTTATATACATACCGGGTGATCACGTATAATGTCCACGCCCTGTAACATTTATTTTAAGGTCTAAGAAGATTGTTATTTTTTTTAAATATGCCTACTTAACAATGTATGGTTTTTATATACTTTTCGTAGACAAAGAGATTATTATAAATTATTAATATACATCAAGATCAAGAAATTATATTTTAGTAGAAGTATGGGACTCACATTTTGATTGTTTCATGAAATTGTGGAAATAATTTTTATTTGGAATTATAGGTGTAATATTGCTATAATCCCTATTATAGCAATAAAACGTTTGTATAGAATAACTTGACGATCGGTTCCTTTTTAGTTAAAATCATATTAGACAATAGAAAAACATGGATGTGTGCTTATGACCACACGATAGAAGTGAAAACTTCTCATTTTCGAATTTTAAAATGTACACTGTAACCGTCCGTCCGTATTACCACAACCCACAATACACCGCAGCCCTTAATACCCGTTAATACAGTTTTCACTTCAAAAATACTAGAACATACCTGAGTACGAAATATTATCGCTATTGGTAAGACGCAGCCAGCGTCAATCTTGTGATCTTAAACACACACTATTTCTTATTTATGATATTCTATGTTGATGAATAACGTCTTATACATACAAAGCAAATTATGTCACATTTACATATGTACACACATGTATGATCTTACGTCCAATTAAAAATAATGATTTATTCTCACTGTTTAAAAACAAAGTAAAATTTTAAAATATATACTGTAACCGTCCGCCCGTACACCCGCACCCGTTAATACACGTTGACCGTACGCCCGTGACACGTATGCTTCAGGCAACCGGCGCTAGATGCCTCCACACTGTATGTCGCTCCAAAATACCTACTCATATTTAGCAAGTACTGCGACGGCAGTCGATTCGATTCAATCCAAATGCAATCCAATTCAATTCAATTCGATACAGAGCGGAAAACAATTGCACGGTAACCGGACCAGACTCCTGATATATTGTTACAGCTAAAATATGCTGTAAATACTTTAAATTTAAGTTTATCTCTCGCTTAGTGAACGAGTGGACTGACGGTTACATAGACGAACGTGACAGCTCATTCTCATTCAATACCCACAAACCGTCTCTACTGTCTCGCTCTGCCGACTGATCCTTTCTCACTTAGTCGACTCGAGCCGACATTACCGGAAGGAGCGTTACATAGCCGAGCCTGACGCGTGACGGACCAGTCTCAGTCAACACTCACAAAAATAAAAGTGCTGACCGCGCCTAAAGAAGTTTCCACTTCATTAATTAAGTACAATGTTTTGCCATTTGGAGATTATACCTATTTCCATTACTTTATTACTTTATTTATATTATCTACAAATTATCAGGATTACATTTCAGGTAGTACTGCAGCTGACATATATATTCATATATATTCGGTAACATAATATTTCTATAATATTAGACCCTGTTTATGTTTTCAGCCGCTGTTCTGGCCTTATGCTTGGTCGTCTTGAAGGTTTCCTTCTCCGTTTTGGTATACGCCTGCCGGCGAGCTTCTCTCTCCATTCTCGTATCTAAGTAGACTGTGGCTTCTACATCTGAAGCTCAGTTTATATTGTACGATGTTATGATTGTAGTGTGTTGATTTTGCATTTATTTGTGTATTTGTGTATTACAGGAAAATTTGATTCGAAAAACCTGCTTTCTTTATTTTACTGATTATATTGTTCGTAAAAAATTACGATATTCCTTGCTTAGGTGTGTTGTCATAGTCGGGATATGGGATTATGGGCGGGTTGGGGATTGTTATTAGTGGTGTGTGGAATATTGGTAATGTTACCAATATTCTACACAGTAGGGTCGTTTATGTCGTATATGTACGTCAGGTTGGTGTCTTGACTGGCCTGCATATAATTTTTGCGCTGCCTCTTTTCTATGATCTTTGATTGGTTTCGCGATTGCTATTCGTAACGTCTCTATGGTTATGTATCTATTCGAGCCGGTGCACGTCTCAAAATTTTGTTCTGGATTTTTTACAGTTTTATGTATTTTGCCTCCACATAATTTTGTTTGCAGTTGATATTGGGCTGTTTTTAGCTATTAGTGGGTAATTTGATAGCTATATAACAGATATAAAATCAACAGTGATTTTATCTCTATTTGTTTTATTTGCTAATGAAAGTTTAATCTTTTTGTCAAGCATTATACCTAGGTACTTCGCGTTGGGTTTTTCTTGTATTTGTTTTTCCTCTATTTTGATTTTAGAGAATATTTTGACGTTGTGAATTTCTTGGTGAAATTTATCACTTCGGTTTTATCCGGGTTAATTTTTTATCTTTCACAGGCTTATATAAGGAAGTAATATATTTAAGTGAAGTTCGAGTTGTTTATGTGCCACCTCGGAGCTGAGCTTATATAACCGTGTCGTCGGCGTATGTTATTAGGAGGGTTTTTAGAACTTACACCCCGTCGGACATCTCCGAGATGTAAGAGGTGTGTAACTTTGGTGCGATCACTGTGCCTTGCGGCACGCCTGCTAGCTGGGGGTGGGATTGGGATAATGACGTTTGGATGCGGACTTGGAATGTGCGGTTACATAGGTAAGATTTTAGGAGGGATGTGATGTAGGGTGGGAAGTTGATATGGTTTAATTTTGCTAGCAGATCCTCCTGTCAGACCGTGTCGAAGGCTTTTGCCATATCCAGCAGGAGGAGTGTCGTGTTCTTGTCCTTATTATAGTTTTTTGGGACCTCCGCGACCACTTCTGTGGCCGCCATTACAGTGTTATAATTCTGCCTAAAACCGAACTGATGTTTTGGGGTGATTTTCAGTTTTTGATCCGCCCTGTCTAACCTCGACAGGATGACCCTTTCAGTGAGTCTGGAGAGGGTGGGGAGTAGGGAGATTGGTCTATACGATTCTTGCAAGGTGGGGTTCTTACTTGGTTTAGGGATAGGGAATACTATAGCCTGCTTGCATTTTCGTGAGAAGTATAGATGTTTTAATATGGAATTTATGATATACGTAATTTGTACTACAGCTTCTCTCGGCAGATTTTTCAGCAGGATATTATCTATGTCGTCGCATCCCGGGGCTTTCCGATTAGGTAATATTTTGAGAGTTTCTGCGATTTCTCCAGGTGTAGCTATATATTTGCCGAATTTTTGTTGGTTTATTGTTACCTGTTTAATGTCGTTATATTCTGCTGTTATTTGGTTTTGTTCTATTTCGGCATAACATATTTGCCTTTCCTGTAGTTTTACTGCTTTAATATTGTTTTAATTGACAGTAGATATCAAAAAAGTTATTAACTGTAAAGTGTTTGCTTCAACCCCAAAAACCACCCCAAACGTGCACACTGGCGTTTTTTTGTGTTCTTCATAAATACGGTCAATCTCACAGAAAATTTTATAGACACTAAAAATATTCCTTATAATATATAAGGATTTACACACTAAAAATATTCCTTATATAAACCAATTCTATATGATCACATGACAATATTTTTTTTCTGATTTTGCAGTAAGATAGCTAAAGCGTCATTTCCACATCCCCTTGTTAAAGGTGTTAAAAACGTCTACGACATTGTTGAGGTCTACATTGTTGTTGTAAAACTTGTACCGACTGTTGCTGTCCTATTCCAAAGAACGCAGTTGTTCTGTTGCAGCCACTTACAGCATGAACAAATAAAATTGATTCATAACATTTGCGAAGGAGACCGGGCGATTATAAATTCTTGAACTGTAAAATCGTTTCTTCACGTTGCCCTGTGGTACTATTAATAAAACAAGAACGTCGACGTCTTGTCCAACAACGACAACCCGTTCATTATTTTCATTTTTTTCTATGGCAGTACGAACAATATGGACATCGGCATCATCTACTGCAATAAATGTACTCATGTTCATATTCAAATATTCAGCTAGCTGCAGAATAAATCATTCATTATTTGTGTAATTTGTGTGCCAAAAATAGGTACTTTTGCGGATGTTGACGCTGCCTATATCTCATTCATTCGTAAACATTATGGCCACATAGTAACTGTCGTATTCGACGGATATTCCGAAAATAATGTTAGCACAAAAAATATAGAACGTCAAAGACGATTGCTCAAACGCATGTCGATGACAGCACGGTATTAGTAGAACCGTAAAATAAATACCTGAACAGTTTGAAAAATTAAGTTTTCAACGACAACAGAGACCTCGACAACGTCGTAGACATTTTTAGCAACACTGACCCTACTTACGAAGAAATTGATAATGCTGCAGAACCACTGTTCACCCTAGTACTCTACAAACCTAGATCATCGGAAGGCGGCCTAAAGGAGCAAAGATACATTTATATCAATAAATTCGTTGGTCAAACAAATAGTAGTGATTAT
The DNA here is from genome assembly GCA_964058915.1 of Tetropium fuscum. Classification (NCBI taxonomy): domain Eukaryota; kingdom Metazoa; phylum Arthropoda; class Insecta; order Coleoptera; family Cerambycidae; genus Tetropium; species Tetropium fuscum. Next base: position 6,011 of record CAXKVY010001664.1, read on the forward strand.
TATCCAAGCTACCTCCAACATCCGCTTCAGCACATCAGCACTCCCGTCGTACTTACCTCCAAGTGCAAACAAGGCGAGAGAAATTTTTACAACCGGATCTGTGGGGCTGGAGGAAATTCAACAACACCATCTCGCCTATCTACACTACAAGGACACCAGCTCTATCTTCAATGTTATCATTAATAACTTGCAATTGTAAGCAAGGATGTGGGAAAAGATGCGGCTGTGGAAAACCGGGGTTTCATTGCACAACCATGTGCAGAAATTGCCTTGGTCAAAGCTGTTCAAATACCGAAGCAGACACTGGGGATGACGATAGTCTATAAACAAGAAATCTGCTTGGTGGATTAGGTCTGATGGGTAAACCACTGAAACTAAAACCGCGCCAGAAGCTCTACCTCAAAGAGATGTGGAAAAGAGCACAAAGACGCTGTAGGTATCTTACTTCAAAATCGGATAAAAAATTTAGTCATGTGTACTGTGGTCATAGAATTACTTTATAGCAAAATAATCCTAAGCGCACATTGAGCTATCCGCATTCCCTCTATTTGATTGCTCATAGCTCGAAAACTATTACACTAATCAAAATTGAGTATACCTATATATCCCCCTCTCTATATCTCTGTAAAATATAAGAATCTGTTTTTACAATTTTTCTTTTCAATAAATGTTCATAAAAACCCAAGCATGGGGGTATGAATAGATTCGTTAAAAAATGCAATTTAATAGACACAAGGAGTCACCGTCCTTGAACTTAATTTGAAAAAAAAATTATTTAAAAAAAACTACCTAAATTACTTGCATTAAAACTGCTACAAAATGGTTAATAATAATTAATAGGCATAATTATTGCATTATAAGCCTAACTGAAATTACTAATGTAGGTAAGTTTTTTTTTATTTCTTAACAGTCTACGTCAAAATTTATGAAAAAATAACAACTAGTCAGAAATTAATAAAAATCACCACACATGTTCAAAAGTATACTATTATAAATCCAAAAATGTAATAACATATACGGTGTTCTATTTGAAAATCAAAATTTAGGGTGATTTCTGGCGAAACCAGAAGTGATATAGGGGTGACCCACTACCTTGTGGTACCGTTTACATTATGTGTATTATTTTCAAGATTATTAATTAACATAAATGTATTAGGTAGTATTATTAGCGAATCATATTTTTAAATGTCCCTAATACTATGCTGATCGATATCTAATTAGATTCAGTTCAAAGTGTTGGTTGCAGTTAAAATTTATAAATAGGCATTGCGTTTCTATGACCTATATATAAGGGCTTGGACGATATGAATGATATGGACAATATGAACTGAATTTTAATTAGAAATATATAACTGTAAGCAAAATAAATGTTATGTCATAATTATTGATACATTTTATTATCTATAATTATACATAATACTGTTTTATTACCTACATAGGTACTATGTCTTTGGGCTATGATTTCCAGGTTTGTAGTTTTCCCCTAGGTATATCGCGTATCAGGTATCAACAACAGGTACTTAATAGTTGAGTAAAAATAGTTATCTCTCATATGGTATATGCAGGCATGTACGCATTATGCATACATCACGTAATTTAAGAAACACGTTGACCTTGATTTATTAACTAAACGCTATCAGTAGGTATCTACCGTTTTCTTGTGTTCCTAGATTTGATTTTTTTATTATTTCCTTTAAAACAGACAAGGAAATATACTAACCTCGAATTAAGACAATTGCGTCACGGTATGCTATATCAAAATCGGATACCTATATTTACTTCACGTCCTCAAACTGAGCTAAGTTTAAATTAGATTTAGTTAATTGAGAAATAGACAAATCAAACTTAATTGCTTCAAATTACGTGAGATAATCACTGCGTGGCTGTTTGGCATGGGAGATTTGAAAAGATAAGAAACAGAAAATCGGTTTAGGAATATACTTTATAAAATAACCTTTACAATAACATATTATAATAACAACACCAATAAAAATAATAACAACACCTCCACTCAGTATAACTAAGGCAATGGTTTACCAGATTTGCAAATCATCCAGTGCATGAATCTGGGAAACACGGGAAAGAAACCTATTTTAACGCTTCTTCTACAAAAATCAGCTCCTACAATAAAGGAGATCAGAAGATGTATAAACTATAAGAAATACATGCAACACTTTACAGAAAATAATTATTTGAAAATCATTTTAAAAAATTCATTGCATTCAAGATTTTTCAAAGGATGTTTTAACGACAAAAACAACATTTTGCTTTACCCCGGTATTACATCAGCTAAACCCAAACTTCGATTATTTAAACAATGTATTATAGTCTCAATATATGTTTTTGTTTAGGACTTTTGCAGTTACCAGATCTTAACAAAATAAAATTCAAGTATAAATTTTTTGCACAGGACCTTTGTGTTGGAGATACTATGGGGGGTTAGAAAGTTATTATATTATGTTTTGTTCCGTTTTTTTTATTTTTTCACTTTTTCTTCAAATTATCTATGTTATTGGCTTCATATTTGGTATGAAGTTCAAGTGTGGTAAACTTCCTACCATTTTTTTGTAAAAATCACAATGTATCGCATTGGTGTTACACTTATGATAATAATTTCTACGGAACTGGAAATTTCTGAAAATTTATATTTTTTCAAGAATGCTCTTTTTCAAAAGGCAAGATACCAACAATTGAATGTTTTCAAAATGCTGTTTTTTTTCAAGAGGCAATCGATTAAGTACTAAAAAACACTATATTCCTAATATTCAATCGACTTTTTACCGGAATTTCAAAAACTAGGAACAAGATAATATTTTTATATGATGTTGATGAAGAATTGTAATTTGTAGACTTATAGTTATTTATGCAACAAGTACAAAAACTAAATGTTTATTGAACGCGACGTGAAATTGTTCAACGAGGCCGTCAGGCCGAGTGGGACAACACGTCGAGTGCAATAAACAGTTTTTGTACGAGTTGCATACAATATTTTTTTTTACGTTCATGCAAAAACCAAACGATGTTTAATTCAGATGCCATTAATGACATGTCATGTTCTTTATATCAAAATACTAGTAAATGACAGATGCGTGCAATAAAAAGTCTTTTCTAATTTATTTTGACATGTAAAGTAACATTTTTCAAAACCCTTTGACGTTAGGAAACGTCTTACTTTTCACAACCAGTTACGAAAAGTAAAATATTACGCAACTGGTTTTGTAAAATTCATTTCACAGTAGGTTATTTAGACCTGACAAGCTATGAAATTGACGAGCTGTCACACCGTTACAAACTATTGGATTGTTTTTGGATTGCAATGTATGAAATTCACAGTTTTCTTCTCATAAAATATAAAATTGGTGAAAATTAGAAAAAATCTTGTATGAAACACGTTGGGAAACACTATTTTGTGTAACGAGCAGATTTTTGCGGAACGAGCGCTAGCGAGTTCCGCACAAGGGTGCGAGTAGCACTACTACTTACTCGCTACTCGCACTTTTCACTTTTCAGCACTTATCCCAACTGGTTACATAAATAGCTATTATTGCACTAGTGCAATAGAGAACCAGTTTTTGCATTAAATATAGTTCAATAAAGTTTTGTTTTTTTGCATAAACGTAGAAAAAAATATTATTTTAATTACAGAACACGACAAATTAAAAAATCTTCCGAGTAATGAGGCCTATCTAGAAAGATTTCTCTATGGTGCGGAATTTGATGTAGATGAAGCATTTAATAGGGTAAGTTAAAACAAGTATATATAATAATAATAATAATGACAATATAAATAAATATTCAATATGGCGGCTCCAATATGGTGGATATTTTTGCCATTTATGGTCCGAATAGACTCAATATCGATCTCTCGTGAATTTTGGGGTTGTAGATATTAAAAGAATTTATCAAAATGCTTCTATAACAATTTTCGATATTTTTCATACTTTTCGAGTTATATCGAAAATCCAGCTAAAAATCGGGTTCTCTACTTAGAACTAGAACTTAAGTAAAACTTCTTCGTAACTAAAACTACAAAACTTGATCGTGAACGTTGCGCTACCATCCCTATAGAAGTTGTATCGAATTATTTTATTTCAAGGATCAGAAAATGAATTTGAAAACATTGCACTGTTTTTACATGTTTTGTTTTAATAACGGCGCAATGAACGTTGTATAGCCCTGAGTTTCACACACGTTAATATTAAATATCCGCATATCTATTAGAAATTGGATAATAAAGTGAAGCGTGCGGACGGGCAGCGTAGCATTTGGACAGCGGAGTTGGGGAAGTGCTCGCAGTGAAAACTGATTTCGCGCAATCAAAACAACTCGCGCTTGCAAAATCTTCAGTATATCGGCTTCCAGATCACCTACAATAAATCCTTTTGTACTCAATCTGTGTTAGCTCGACGAGATAGGAACGAAAATCATGTTTATTTTTGCCTTAAATAGAGCCGCGAATACCTAATTTTTACTTTTCCACTTTTTTTATTTTTTTCGACATTTTAATTATTCTTTTCTATTACCACAATTTTTCACGGGATGCTTCAATTTTTTTGCGCAATTAATCATACTCACGTTATAAGCCGATGCCAGTAGAAAATTAAATAAAAACAGCATTTTATTAGGGTAATTTAAAAGAATGTAATTTATTTAAACAATTATTTTATTATGCAAATATCTGTGCATTATGTACAAAATCATTATTATAAATTATTATGTACAAAATCATTATTATGAAAAAAATATAATAATGATTTTGTACATAATACACAGATATTTGCATAATAAAATAATTGTTTATGATTAAAACCTTTCAAATGTATATTGACGCATTCCTCTTCTCCTCATTGGATCTTCCGATTCATTTTCTTCTTCTTCTTCCACATTTTCGTGAAGAATAAAGTCAAAATCATTGAAAAAATCCTCATCATAATGTTTGTAATAGTTTTAAAGTTTTCACAATGAGTTGACTAACAATGTTTACAAACACTCGTGCATTTAAGCGAATGTTTTTTTACATCCACATACATTTGTTTTGCAAGCACCTGCACAGCTGCCTACTTTTTTTATTATAAGAGTACTACAATATTAAGGGTTCCTCAGTGTACATTGGCATTAGTATATTTTGTTAGAGATTTTGCAGTCCCAGTTACTTACATCGTAGTCGTTACCTAACCATTTTTGTATTTGCAAATAAACTCTGGAAGCATGTTGTTTGGCCTTCAGTTGGAAGAAGATTGTCTAATTGAATTGTAGCTCGAGATGTACCGGGCTTTCATTTAATCCCGAAACCCATGTGATTTGTTTTTTTCTGTTTAATGGTAAATCAAATTCTATAAGCTGGTATTGAAGAAGTTACCATGTAAATAAGTAAATAAAAGTCCCTACGAAATGCCTGCGCGCCTGAGGTTTTTCAATGTAATTATGTCACGTGTAATGATGATCGTTTAAAATACTCAAAGCGATGTTCGCTGAGCGTGCCGTGCCTTCTTGTTTATTGCAATATAGTAAATAAATTATCTGATACATACTTTTTGTTATAAAAAATATCTCTTAATTTACAATATTCTGGATTAGAATTAAATATTTTTAATAATTTATTTTTTCCTTGTTTATAAAATGAAGAAACTGTACCCGACTCATGCCCGATACGGCATGAAGAAAAGCTACATATTTTGATAACTGTGAATATCCACAGCTTCAAATATCTGAGGCTGTTATTGCAGTACCATCGATCTACTCTCGTCCTTTTCCTTTTTTCAAAAGGAAAATATTTGTTGTCGTGGGAATCAGATGCGTTAAGGGTACAATTAAATCTACGTCCTCCCCGAATATAATAATGTTATTAACTACAGTCATATTTGGCTCTATTTCGATAATTAATGAATCTGTATCTTCTGCTATTTTAGTTTAAAATTTAGCATTTTATAATTCAATGGAAAGCATAGTGAAAAGTCTTTTCTTATTGCTATTATTTGACAAAAAAAATGCCTGCTTCTCAGTGATTTTTGTGTTGCCATCAAAATAAAATTCTCGAGACACATTGTTACGTTTTTTAGTCATTTTGAATGCACGAAATCAATTTTCACTGATAGCGCGCAACTCTTCCCCCGCTCCGCTGTTCGCTACAGCTGCTACGCACTTCACTTTAGTATTTAATTTATGATACTAAAAATCAGTGAATCTTATCGTAGTGTTTTTTATCGAAAATATAGATATTTAGCATTAACATGTGTGAATCTCAGGGCTCTACAACGTTTATTGCGCCTTCCAGATTGTTTTATAAAAAAAAAATATCTCGGCTTTAATGGTCATAGTAAGTTGTTTTTTTTAATTCATGAAAAAATGCAAGTACTTGATTCCCGTAGCTGCCATTTCCGCCAAATAACATTAGAGAAAGTTATTAAAACAAAACATGTCAATAAAAGTGCAATGTTTCCAAATTCATTTTCTGACCCTTGAAATAAAAAAAATCGATACAACCGTTTCTATAGGATGATAGCGTAACTAAATGAGCGCTTACTCGATAATCTAGCACGAGCCCCGAGAATATATAGCGAACTTAAGAGAGCATCTCTTTCTCGAAAAATCGTTGTATCTCGATAAATAATAAATATTTTTAAATTTTTTAAAAAAGTTTTTCTTAGCTTCCCATTAGCTATATATAACTTCCTAATTAAACTTTTTTCGATAGGAGCTATAGTTTTTTATTTATTTACAAAAAAAACCTTGCATGTGCGAATTTTTTAGGTTAAGTTCGCCATTCAGGCGCGAGTTGAAAGAAATAGAAACTCATGTTTAAATTTTATTTCCTATACGATAATTTTTTTTTATCCAGGTAGGAAATTATGTCACCACTTGTCTAGAATCCTTGGACTATAGTGAAAGGGTCCCGGGATTATTGTACCACACATTTCTGTAATTTTACGTTCATTACTATTTTTCTCGAAAAATTTCAAGATAAAAAGACACTTTTAATACGAATAAAACATGCTATTTTTTCTCCAACTGAAATACCCCATTTACCGAAAAATTCGCGAGTATTTATAGGTATTTATATTTAATGATGAAGATAAATGGTTTAAAAATAAAAGAACAAAATTTTTAAAAAGCTTTTAAAAATAAATTATGACGATTAACACTTTTAGTCTAAGAATTAAAAGTGTGAACTTTAGCTCCTAGGACTAAAATTGACTACTTTTGTTGCTAAGATCGACCTTAGAGACTCCTGACAGTGGAAAAATATCATAGTTTGGTGACGGTTGGAGAACAAATATATTCTTATTTTTTATATTAAATGACCGCATATCTTACGAGAGCCAAAATAATGACAATATCATGTGTTTTAGATGGAAATGTTTTATAATGTGCTCTCCGAATATCCTAAGTGGTTTACAAGAAAAGGGCCTTTAGCAGAAAAAGCAATAATAGATAAAAATATTAGAATTATGACATCAGAACATGATAAGGAGGGCCGTGCCATCTATATAGTAAAACTTGGTAAGTTAGTAGAGTGCTCGGAGCTGAAATATATCCATAATTGTACCTTTTGTCAGGGCTTCACTGCTACAAGCTGAATTTGATATAGAATTAAGGCTTATATACTGATGTTTCTAAATCCGTCTAAAATCCTCCTGTGCAGAGGGGCACTGAAGTTAAAAAACGAGTCAAGGTATAGTTAAAGAGAAGAAACAAATTGCGATTTTTTTATATATATTTTTTTTAAGTATTAAAGGTTTTGTAGAACAAGTATTTTTTTTATTAAATTTACAATATATGTTACGTTGGAGATTATCTTATTATGAAAACCCCAATCAAAATGTTATGCTCTTAGTAAAAGTTTGGTCTACTCTTTCTGAATAATAATGGTTTACAATTTATAATTTTATGATTATCAATAAAAAAGTTATAGTACTAAATGCAATACAATGGTTCAAGAATCTCACGTTTCTTCATAACTCAGTTGCATGTTAATAGGGTGCCAAGTGGTGATGAATATTGTTATGGTTTATATTGTGATGTTAAGATGTATATTATTATATTTCAAACAAACATATATAGAGCTCAAAGAATTATGATGTAATATTTGATAATTACGAGGAGTTCTATAAAAAATGTAACCAGGCAGCAGCGAGGACAACAAACTGGTATTTTAAGTTATATAAAATACAGATACCTACTCCATTCCACACCAATGGAATCTATTTATACATATACTGTTAAAAACAAAAACCAGTTAACAAGTTATCTGTCCACACGATTATTTGAAAATTCCTTAACAATAAATGTCCAGTTTGCTACCAGTGGGGGTTTTACAAATTTTCAAATAGACAATACTGATATACGGACAGCTAATCACGAAGAAACAGATACTACCTAGGTACCTACTATTCTTTCTGCAAAACTGGCTGGCTATTTCAGATACATCATTGAATGCTGATGTGATACTGATGTGTTAACACTTTTGATACCCTTTAAAACGACTTTAAGAAATATCTCACGTCAGAATTATGGAAGAGTCGAAAGAGCAGGTAGTGTGAGATACATTAGTGTTCATGAAATATACTTAAGACAGGATCTTTTCAAAAATTCACCCGCTTTTCACGCACAGGTTGAGACACTACCAGCCAATTAGCAGGATTTCTTGACAAATTTACCTACACTATCACCAGTACCTAAATGGCATGAGTATGGATATTTTTTCTGAGAAAATGTACAGTAACATGCACAAATTTATCCTCAAGCTGTAATCGATAAATCCGGATATTAAGTCCATTAAGATTCGGATGGCAGCATTTACCACTAACGAATGATGGTCTTTACCACCACTGCTTAAGAATATATTACCAAACAAAATTATAGTTGAATTCCATGGTACCCTGTCCACTGCAGTTAACTGCACCCTTTCTAAAAAGTGTGTGTAGTTCAACGACCGGCAACCCTGACCTACACAATGTTTCTCATTGGCATAGGCATTTTTTTTTCTTAGGGGGTTGAAAGTAGAAGGTTTTTATATTCATATTTTCAACGCTGATATTGAATGCAAGTTTCCACACCACTCATAAAATATTGCTTTCAGCGCGTTACCACTTTTTAGTGAATGGTTTGCCAGTTGCCATATTTCCCACAAGAAACAAAAATAAATATGTACAAAACAGCTAAGTAGCTGCGAACAATAAACTTCAAAACGGAAAAATAAAATAAATATATATTTCAAAATAGGGCAAAAAATTCTCAACAAAAAATAAAAACAATAAGACAAATAAAATAAATCATCTATATCCAAAAATAAACCAAAAAATTCTTAACAAAAAATAAAAATTCCTTAATACCTTTACACCTTAATACCACAATACTTACCTTAAAAACGTGTAATTAGTACCAATATTTTCTATGTCACTATTTAATATATTATTAAATTATAATCATTATTATAATCACTAATATTATTTTCACTCACTTTCCACTTCATATTCGCTGTCGCTATCACCATTTCCAATATTACAATGGGTTCTATAGCTTGATCAACCGCTAAATCTACATCCCACATTATCTGGTCCTCTTTCATCACGTGATTAATATACTTCTGCCAATTTTCTGCTGTGGAATTTTCCATTGCTCCTCGAAGATGTCTCTCTACGTCAGCTAATACAAAAGTCCGATTCACTATCGCCACTTCCCCTTTTTACTTGCGCCCAGATTAATTCAATGGGGTTCAATTCCCAGTGATAAGGAGGTAATCTCAGCAACGTGACTCCATGCATCAATTGTCCAGCCTTATACCAATAGCAGCTTGCCGTGCATTTTTCACGTTTCCATCCTACTATTTTCCGCCCTTCGTTTCGAAACTTTTTTATTTTTCGAAGATAATCCACCCGCCAAGCAACTATTTCATATCTTTTTATGAGAATACTCTTTCTGTCTACTTTTCCATTCGTAAAATTCATGTCTTTCAAAATTTTTGCCAGACTTGCCCTGAACATTTTAAGTATAATATCATTATACCTTGCAGCACCTTATCTAAAGTGGTCAATTCGGTATTTCTAAAGAAACCGTGGACCATTCTACGTATCGCATTTTTTGCATCTTCGTCCGCTACAATCTTATTTCGACCGCTTTTTGGTTTCGGTGGCTGTACACTTTCATGTATCTTTTCTTCTCTTAAAAGTGTGTATATGCTTCTGTATAAACCGAACACACATCCCCCAATTCATCCTTCTCGCGATGAGGGAGATCTCTCTGTATGCAGTAAAATACTGGTAAAATAATTTATTTCTCACCTACCGATCGGTAGTGCCTACGTTTTGGAATATTTTCCATCGTTCGCCATCGTTCCATCTTATAAGCTCCAGGGTAAAATATAATATTGTAAAATTAATTTTAAAAAAAACACTCGTTCTACAATACCTACATGAAAAATATACAAAAAATCGCAATTTGTTTCTTTTCTTCCACTATAGCATAACTCGTTTTTTATCTTTAAGGTACTCTTCTGCACATGACGATTTTTGACGGCCACGGGATTTTGCAACATCAGTACCTACTTAATTTTATATCAAATTCAGCTTGTAACCGCGAAACCCCCACAGATTCACAAAAAGCATACTTTTAGCTATACCTATTACTATTTTAGCTATTACCTATACCTACTAGATCAAACAGCTAGGGCAATAAGCAATTGCTAGGGCAATAAGCAATTGCCCCCATTTAGTTAATTACTTCAGGTTTATATTTAGTTATGGTTAATGATGTGTGATATTTTTAGTAGATATTGGAAAATTCCTTATGATGGGGCTTTTCCTTCTACATTTTATTTGCCCATTTTATTATTATTTATCACAAATTACATTAAACAGCGCAGAGGAAACACTACATTACTACATTAATCTATATAATTACTTAAACCTGAATTGATTAAACTGAAATTGGCATCAACATATATGACATAAATGATAAAGGTTTAAACAAAGAACCCAAATCTCACAACATAGAATAACCAGTGAGGCACCACGAACACAATCGCACAAAATAAAATCAGACAAGCACTAGAAGAGTGGCTAAGCATATTAGATTTAGTGGCTTAATAGGCTAAGCATATTAGGAAAAATAGGGAAAAATCATGCTATAGTCGTAATTTCCTCACCCTTTATGTTTTTTGGGTCACTGAACATGAATCTGAACTTTGCTGATAGGTTTTGGCAGGAACCCCTTCTTTTGCAAAAAAATCTTGACCTCTTGGCTAATCCCCACCATATTCCATAAACAGCGTTCAAAGTTGATAGCAGTTTCGAGCGCCAACGTAAAAACCACCATACGCGAAAATATCGAAACTGGCTACTTTAACAAGATAAATGCTCACGAGTAGATTTATAGAGCGGAATCTCCTCTTCAAGATGCGTTAATTATTGTATAATGTACAAGTAATTTTCAGTAAGTGTCCGGTTTCCACACCACCCATCAGGAAGGGCTGTCGAAGCAGCCTTCTCTGTAGGCGTATTCCGCTATAATTCCACCGATTCTTATTCATCAAAAGGTTCATCAATGCGTTCCTCTGGAACTTCTGAATTGAAGCAACCTGTCTATGGTAGTTGAAGCACATAGTTCATAGTTGAGCAGCGCACCCACCTTCGGCACAACCGCCATCTTCTTTTGAAACCATTCGTGCAGGAGAGCAGCTGAATGAAAACTGGGTCCGGTGCCTAGGTGGTGAAAAATGGCGATACGATGTTCCTCGTTCTTTTTCAACCCCATTATATAGGATCCATGATCTTCCCTCGCCAAAACTGAATTTAGAGAAATGCTCTATACCAATGTTGTTGCAATGCTGCAGATGTTGGTGGCAGTCTTGGTAAAATTACAGTACTTAATTACTATACTTTTTATTCTCTGAAGAAAGTAGAAGTGGTAACGCATCCACTAAATGCGTGTGCTAATAGCACCGTTTCCTTGCTATTTTTTGAAACTTCCGAGAACTGCAAGTCGTCACAAGAAGTGGACGCCTTTTCCTCTGGCGTCTTTTAAAAACAGATATCTTTATGCGCAGGTACTAGAGTGGTTGTGCCAAAGTTGAATTGCGCCAGTCAATTATGCGCTGCAACTGCTTGGGCAAAAATGCTTTAATTCAGAAGTTGCAGAGGAACTCATTGATGAACCTCTTGATGTGTAAAAATTGGCAGAATTACAGTGGAATAGACCTACAGTGTTCCACTTAAAATATAACGTTCCTGCAGCCCTACCATATGGGTGGTGTGGACGCGGGCTAACTACAAAATGAATATTTGCAGGACAAAGTGGGGAAATTAGTGAATAATCACTTGTACAATTATTTACTTAACGCATCTTGTAGAGGAGTCCGCTCTATAAATTCAGTCGTGGACATTTTTCTTGTTAAAGTAGCCAATTTCTATATTTTCGCTATGGTGGTTTTGACGTGCGTGCTCGGAACTGCCCTCCTTTCAACGCTGTTTATGGCATATTCGTGGAGATTAGCCAAGAGGTCAATAAGGCTTTTTTTGTAAGATTTAATGACAACTTTTTTTTCGCTAGGGGTGGTTTTTCATAAAAAGGGGGTTTTCCACCATCGCATGGGATGGGAATCATCAGATCTTTGCGTGTGGACTATCTACTGTCAAAAATTGGGAGATGGGGGTATTTGTTAATCTATTCGTGTTTGTATTGTATTACTGTCGGCCAGTGGCCCTAGAAATAATGTCAAACAAATGAATATGTACATGCAAAACCCTCATACTTCTATATATACCGTAAAAATGCTGCCTGCCTCCTCCTCTACAGACCATCCAAACAAAAGCAAAGAATTTTATTAACCAAAAATGCAAAGAACTTTTAAATTATCTTCCTCTTTTATTTCTAGGTAATGTAGATGTTAGCAGGATGGATTTGCTTGATGTTGTAGCCATAGATGATATTTGGATAGAAGCACTACTTATAAGTAACCCCCGTGTAACTGAAAAAGGGCTAAGCGTTATACTGGATGTTGCCAATTATCCATGGCAAATGATGAAATGGGTTACTCCAGATATTATAAAAGCATGCGTGAAAAAAGTTCAAGCTCTTCCATTCAAAGACTTCAGATTCCATATTGTTAATAAATCATTTCTAATACATACAGTACTGAAAATAGCTTGGCCATTTTTACCCCAATATATTAAGGATATGGTGAGTTTTGGCATACGACATGTTGACATACTTAGTTATCAACATAATGTGCTTCATGCATACTTATTATGCAGGGTGTAGCAGTGTATATCAGGAAAACTTAAGGATCGAATAGTAGATAAAAAAACATGGGTGTGTGCTTATGACCACACGATAGAAGTAATTTTCGAATTTTAAAATATATACTGTAACCGTCCGCCCGTATTACCACAACCCGCAATACACCGTACCCGTTAATACAATTTTCTCTTCAAAAATGCTAGAACATACCTGAGTACGAAATATTATCGCAATTGGTAAGACGTAGCAAGCGTCAATCTTGTGATCTTAAACACACACTATTTCTTATATTGATGAATAACGTTACACAGCAAATTCACATTTACATATGTACACACATGTATAATATTAAATTACATTCAATTAAAAATAATGATTTATTCTCAGTGTTTTAAAACACACATACTGTAACCATCCGCCCGTACCGCGCACGTTAATACAAGTTGACCGTACACATCAGTGACACAGATGCTTCAGGCAACCGGCGCTAGATGCCGCCTCACTGTATGTCGCTCCAAAATATCTACTCATATTTAGCAAGTACTGCGACGGCAGTCGATTCGATTCAATCCAATTCGGTACAGAGCGGAAAACAATTGGATGGTAACCCGGCCAGACGGGGAACCTCCTGATACATTATTCTGAACAATATGCCTATGGACTTATGGAGGCTAAAATATGCTGTAAATTAGTGTAAATACTTTAGATTCAACTCTCTCTCGCTTAGTCAACGAGTGGACTGATTGTTACATAGACGAACGTGACGGCTCAGTCTCATTTAATACCCACAAATTCTCTCTACTGTCTCGCTTTGCCGACTGATACTCTCGTTACATATCCGAGCATGACGCGTGACGGCCAAGTCTAACTCAACACCCACAAAAATAAATGTGCTGAGCGCGCCTAAAGGTTTTCACTTCAAAAAAATAATAGGCGTAGATTCATCTTAGTCCGAGCATTAGATACATTTTAGTTTTAACGGATAATTTTTAACCTGGGCCTTTATTGAGGCGAAGTTAATAATACCCCAAGTTTTCGGCCTTAAAATATTGCCGCTTCCGCCGCCGTATTGGTTTAATTGGTTACAAAATACTTCGACCGAGGTGCACAAAAACATTTTTTAGACAACTGTCTCAATTTTTATAGATATTTTTAATATTGTTTACTACAAACTATACTGGAGACATGGACATAATTTTGCCTACTCGACAGTTTAAGTTAATAATGAACACAGATGAAAACGTTTACTAGATAGTTTATTGACAAACCGTGCCATTTCTGTCAGTATATAGTATATAGAAGTTATAAAGTTTATAAAAATGAGTGATATTGATAGCGATACAAATTTACTAAGCCGGAAATACAGCAAGTCTGAATTTATTTATTTCCAGATAAATCACGGCAAATTTATCTCAAACAGTATGAGTTTTATGGAATGGTACAGAATACAAGTACTTGTTGTATTCTTTTCGGAAAGAGACAAATTTTTCAAAACATCAACATTATGGTCAAACTACTCCATGTTGAAATCAATAGTTATGGTCAAAAATAGCAATGGCATTAGCAAGTTTCCAAAGATGAGGCCGTAAAGTAAATGCGGCCCTGAAGCAAAATCGGCCAAAAAAGTAAGATTAACAATAATTGAATATGAATCACAAATGAATGCTATTATAACTATGCTTTTTGTGACAGTTTTCTAAAAAAATGTTTTTTCAGGCAAATATATTGACTGTTTTCTTAAAAAACGTGTTAAAAGATATCAAAAAGTTATAGTATATTAATAAGTTATACTAATACTTTTTTGTTTATTTCTAGCATGTTATAAAAGAAATATAATTTCACATAATTTCATATAATGGCCTTGAAAATTTGCCTGTTTAGGTACCTACCTACATATCTATAAACGAAACCTTTTTGTACCTAAGTTTATAAAATAAACTACCCCTAATTTTGTACCTACTATTCGATTTCGATATTATCAGGACTATTAGACCATGTACGAATTGGACCCATTTTGGAATTGAATTTTTAAATTGAATTTGAATCTAAATGAATAATTATTTATTTCTATCTATTTTTAGGTAAAATTTCACTTTGATGATTGGGACTCTCTTTACGAACACATAGACCAAAAAGTCGTACCAGTGGAATATGGTGGTACAAATAACATTCAGTATACAGAGATATATTCTAAACTATATGAGAGGAATGAAGAAATAATAAATTCTTTTAAGTTATATAGAGATATTTAGTGCAATCTTGAAATTAATATATTATGTTTTTTCTTCAATTTTATTCTATTGGAAACTTATTGTAACATATTATAGCAAGTTAAGGTACCTGCATAACTAATATGTGATACAGAATGTGATTTTATATATAAACTTTTTACTGCTTCTCTTTAATTCTCCTAAGCTTTTTAGGTTTCCAAGAAAACATAAAAGTACAAAAGTAAACTATTATAATAGCTGTTGTTGACTGGGGTTCATGGTGTTTTGTAGAATTTAGATTTTTTTTATTTCCATATTTATACCTAGAATATGTTCCAATGGGGATAAATATTTTGAATAAAATTAACAGAATAAATAAGCAGTGAAGTAGGGACCAACAATAAGGCTCGATTTTATCAGCTTACCAGAAAATACTTAGTTTATAGAGGGACATGGTACTAAAAGAAAACTAAGGCTATACTTAACTTAAGGCTACTCTATAAGATATTTGGTTTGAGTATTACCTACCTATTTGGTTATCTGGTTTGAATGTGTATCATAGGATTATCTAATATATTTCTTCACATTTCACATTTGGATTCTAGAACTTTGTATTTATTTACGTTTGAGACAATGTTAGTTTTTATTCCCCTCATAGGTATATTACTTTTCTGTAAAAAGCTTATTTTAGATGTATATATATATGTAATAAATATGCTTATGTAATAAATATTTTTTGTTAATATATTGCATTTTATAGCATAGTGTGCAGTGGCAGCTCATGGGGTCTGGAATAGGTGGAAGGTTTTTGGTAACAATCACTGAATCAGCTACATATGTTTTTTTGGCCAAATGGTGGAAAATTAAAAGTCCGCTTCCATTTGAAAAAATATACTGCATTTAGAAACTTTTGTTACACTTTATTGCAAAACTAAATTTAAGCGATGAGCTAAACAATGAAGAAACACTGCTTGTGGAGAAACTTCTTTAATTTTTATCCGCAAACCATCTAAATTTCCGGATATTACATTCATGCCATCATAACACTGAACAATCAATTTTGATTTATTATTATATCATTCTAAACAAAGGTGGACTAGGTTAATTAATGTTTCACTACAAAACTAAATAAAAAGGAGGCAAAAAAGCTACAATGGAAGGAAAATAAGAATAAAAATGATGATTTAAACAAAACTTAAAAATAACAGCAACTAAATGACGGTTAAATGACAATTTGCATATGCGCGATCATGAAAACAAATAGGGATTAATTTTTTTGCAAAATTCTATCTGCTTTATTAAAATCACGATATTGTCTGTCAAAATCTACTTTGGTATATGTTTTGCTCTAGCCTTGTACATTTGAAACATTTGAAAAATAGGCCAGTTTCATCAGTATTAAAAATGTCTCGGGCATCATAGTTTTCATTCAGTCTTCAATTTACCGTGCCAATCTAAGCAAACTGCATCATTAACACTTCCACTTTCCCCACACTCTTTTTTAAACACAACTCCTCTTTTTGAAATTTGTAAGCCACCCTTCACTTGCCGCACAGTGTTTGATACTTAGAGTAGCCGCGAACTCTTACTTTTTCCTTTAACGAGTTTCGAATTTAGTTCGAAATATAAAGAGATTTTGTAGGGAATTTTTGGTAACTTTGAATTATAGAGGTTCAAATTATTGCAGGTTTTAATTAACGAGAGTCGACTGTACCTTTCTAGTTAGTGGTGCCACTTATAATAGGTTGCATATTTTTCTATTATGCATCAATTTATTTTGAAGTTTATTTGTAATTTTACTAAATTAGCAATAACACAATACAGCAATAGCAATACAGCAAAGAGGAAAGAGAAAATCAGTGGAATGTTTTAAGTAGGTATTCCTAAATCAATATCCATAAATTCTGTTTTATTTAAAATGTTACATTACATGGAAATACTTAAGTTTAGGTTAGATCTATCGATTTACTATAATCTATATTATATAAAAGACCCTTAAAAAATTATATAAGTAAGAACACATACACACTGGTTGAACTAAACTCTATAAGTTTAATATGTTCAAGCATTATTTTATATAATATCTTTTATTTATAATAACTTTAATTGTTATATAATAGCTATGTTTGCGGTAGGAATTCTGGGTACATCCCGAATTAATACTGAATTTATTCGAAACATTTGAAATGCGCATTTAATATTCTAAAGCTGGTCTATATTTTTCATAGTACGTGAACATTTTATGCATATGTTCTCTGTCATTTCATAGAGTTTGCGGTTTAGTCGTTTTCTGTCAGTGATTTTATTTGGTTATGAATGTAAGGGATATTAGAATTGATCATTTTGGATCACCTGATTTTGACAATTTGGCCAATTATCTTGAGAGGCACATTATTTTTGTTTATAAGTACGTAAATTGTGGTAATTAATTAACTTACATCATATTAACTGATAGTCCCTAAAGCTATCCTCACTGGCACGCAATTTTAGTATTTTAATACTATTCCCACTTCCAAAATATAAAAATCCCCGTCAAAATTGACATAAGGTAAGGTGTAACTGCGACCCAGAAATTTCATAATTGAAAAATAAAATGCCAGGAAAATTTTTGTTTTTATCCCATATATTTCCGACTGTAATACATTAATCTACGAAGTATTGGGAGTGTAACAATGTATGAATTGAGCAAATTTGTAATAATACATATAATAGAAAAAACAGAATTATTTTTTTGAGCTATAAGTCACACTTACCCCATATAATGGGGTAAGTGCGTTTCTGACTGTAGTTTCGTACTTAAAATGATATTAAAGTATTTTGGGATGTCGTGAATCAAGTGGATAAAATTTTACCTAAATGAACAGGTGAGTGTATAAAAACTTTTAATTTTCAATTTTCATTCTACCACAATTAAAACTAGAATATAAAATATAGGTATTACAGAAACGAAAAGAAGACTGAAGCCTATGTCCAATGTAATAAATAAATACTTCTTTTCCTAAGTTAGAACTGAGTTACAGTCGCACTTACCCCAGATCACATTTTATTAGGGGCAAGAGCGACATGGCAATTTGTAAAAAAAAACAATGTAATTAATGAAAATAACACTTACCACTTGAAGAACTACGTATATGTTACCAAACAAACCTATGAGAACAATATAATTGTTTAAAATGCTTCAAACTACAGAAGATTATTATAAACTACCAACTTATCAACCGAGAATTTTCCATAAGTGGTTATGTGGTGACATCTCAAATAATTAGATTACAGATCTCTTCTAGGGACTAATTGGTGTATTAGGGATTTATCTCAAGACCCACTGGAGGGCGATACCTGTTATGCTTTTGCAATTAAATAATTATGGCATAGTTGCACTTACCCCTAAAACGTTCTTACCTATATTATACAATACTCCATCTTACTTATGGCTTCGCACAAACTGAGTTTTGAAACGTTATGCCTCTTGACAAATAAAATCATAACCGCAAAACAAGTCACAGACCATAGCCAGTCACCATTCCACATCTGACAAACAAAAGCCAGTTGGACATAAGATTGCAATTTGCATGCGTTGGTATAAAAATTCTAGGCCAAGTCCCAGGATGCATTTAACATATTCGGAACAAGTTCAGAATTATATATTTATGCTCCGCGAACACAGAATTTATAATCCCGAACTTACATTTTTGGTACCACGAACTCCCAACTCGACACTTTGTCGCATGAATCTGATGTCTGAATTAGTTCCAAATTGCTGCCGCAAGCAAAGCTATTCATTTCATAAATCAGGGCAAGCATAATATTGTTCAGATGACATTAGGTACATATACAATTTGTTTAATGGCAGATATCACCGTTGAATGAGCAAATGCTACTTAAATTTAGATCACAACATAAATTAATACATAAATACAGTTTAAAATCCTTCCAATATTGACCGCCTAGGTATAAAATACTTATTTTTGCATTTCAGAATTGAAATGCAAATGATTAATATTCTTTATACAAATATTATGTACAAGTATCAATAATAATATATACTATTGAAAAATGTATGTATCAAAAGTCACATTATTTTTATGACTTACGTATTTTAATAAGATTTATAGTTTTTAAGGTGAAATTGTTATATTTACTCCCTAAATCAAAATCATTAGTTCTTTAAAATACCGCAACCAAATATGTTAAAAAATTTAAACAAAGTTCAACAGAGATCAGTTCCTCACAATTGGATCCTTTGGCCCCTGATCATCGTAATCATCACCATCATCTGAAATGATATTCAAATATTATCTCTATATTCATTTGAAGCACCCATAACAAATAATATGTTTTAGATATTAGGTTTGTTCCAACTACCAATTTTTGCATAGTACATCGTACCGTATGTGAACGGTTTCGTGAGCAGGCGCGAATTTTGTGTCGTCCTACGGATGGTACAAATCGCCAAGCTGTTGGAATCGCCTTGTGTTGGCACAAAGTGTTTTGTGGTTTTTAGGTTATATTGTGATATAGGTATTGCCGCTGATATATGTATTATGTTTATTGTTAGAAAATACGAACCTGTATAAATATTTATTTTCAATAAACGTTAAAAACAAGTCCGATTCATAAAAAATAAAAGCAGCCTTCATGCGATACATGCTAATCGCCAAATATCGCCAAAACAACAGATGACCCCAAAAATAAATCGGAGTGAACATTAAAGAAGGTGATCTAAAAAAATTAATTAGATAAACTTTAGAAATTCGAGAATATTCCGTTAAATCTACCTCAAATGAAATGTCAATCAAACAAAAAGATTAACTGTTTGTACAAGAAATATAAAAGTAAATTGGGCACTATGCAAATAAAAACGACGACACACCTGTCGCTATATTAAGGCAAAACTGCACCTGATTTTCCAAAATAAAAAAAATTATTAGGGTGATATCCATTATTCCATTCCAATTGCATTTTAAATGAAATTTTACGCAACTATACTGCGGTGCTTAAATAGTGTGGTGTGATTCATCACCAACATATGGACGGCTCAGGGAGATGAGGTGCGAAGGAAACGAAATTCCATAGGCGTATCATTTTAGAGGAGGCATTTTTGATCATTTTCAGTTCTCCTCCTCTCAAATTCGGTCGCTTATGATTGGAATTATTGGCAACTACTCGCATTCGTCGCTTCCATCGCATAAAATCACTAAATACTCGCGTATAACACAATATTATAATTAATTTATATCGCGAATCAACCATACATAAGACAAAATTAAACGCCACTGTTTCGAAACTGGGGTATAGTTCTCCTTATTTTGTTTTAGTTCAAAATAAATTAATATAAATAATTTATAAAATCAAAAATTTCCGTCTGACATTTAAGTAAAAATTGCTGTCTTCAATATAAAGCTCATTGCCGCTACCGCTGGTGACAAGTAAAAACATAAGACATTTGACATGAAAATTGTCAGCGATGTGAGTTTCCGTCCAGATGACACTATTGCGCAAACTCAGCCATGTTTTGTATGAACCGTACTTGCTCGGAGCCGTGTATCAAAATGACCGTACGGGAACTGGTTTGATGTATTTGCTATGGGCTATGGTGTTTCAGTAAATTTCTCCAAATATCTTCAGTACAATTTAGGTTGGAAATACACTTTTTTGAATCTGTTCCATCCTCTACAAATTTTGTTTAAATTTTTTTTCTCTTATTACCATGGTCACGGATTTTCAGTGTGAAGGAGTACAAATTTATACTCAGTTTAAATACTATACTACAAAACATTAATTATGACCAAGAAAAAATATACATATTTACAGGGGACATAAATATAGATTTGTTGGACAAAGACACAGACCCAACAAATGAGTATTTAACTGTTATGCAAGGTTATGGTTTTTTTAGTGGAATTAATGTTGCAACAAGAAAGGCAAACAATTCTAAGTCATGCCTTGACCATTATTTTATTAAGTGT
The DNA here is from genome assembly GCA_964058915.1 of Tetropium fuscum. Lineage (NCBI taxonomy): Eukaryota > Metazoa > Arthropoda > Insecta > Coleoptera > Cerambycidae > Tetropium > Tetropium fuscum. The sequence goes on from CAXKVY010001664.1 coordinate 27,423, forward strand.
AATGGTAACATTTTTCAAAATATTAAGTGTTGTTTTGGAAGAAAGCATGACAGACCATGATGCCATTTTATTAAATATTCCACTGAATATGTTTATAAATAGGCTTAAGGATATGATTTCACAATGCACTAATATTAAAATGTTAAGTAATAAAGTGAGGCTAAAACCATGGATTACTGGTGGCTTGTTAGTATCAATAAGAAATAGAAATAAACTAAAAAAGGAATGTACTTTAAATCAAAATAGCGGTATCCTTCTAGAAAGGTATAAAAATTACAGGAAAACTATTTCCAAACTTATTCAAAAGGCTAGGTACCTATACTACAAGGAGATTGCTCAACGAGCCTCTGGTGACCCAAAGAAACTTTGGGAAGTAATAAAACACAAGCCACCAATGATCAGATTCGGAAGGTGGAGATAAATAAAATCAGAAATGGTGATAATGTTGAATTAAATGACAGAAAGTTAATTGCAAATGAGTTTAATTCATTTTTTGCAAATATAGGGGCTCAATTAGCAAGTAAAATAACACCTTATAGTTGTGGAAAAAATGTAGAGCGCAAAATGAATTCTTTTCTTCTGACTCCCAGCTCAGAAAAAGAAATTTTAATGAGTATTCAAAGCCTTAAGACAGGGGTAAAGAGGGGTGAAGATGGCATTTGCTCCTCTATAATAAAAAAGTTTAAAGATAAATTAGTAAAACCTTTATGTCACTTGGTGAATACTATATTTGGTACTGGGGTTTTTCCCGAAATTCTAAAAAATACAACTTCCAGTATTTCTAATATACTGTTATTCCACTTTTTAAACAAGGGGAAGCTTTAACAAATAATTATAGGCCAATTGCAACAAGTTCCATAAGTAAAATTGTTGAAAAATGTTTGAGATTTAAATTAAATAGTTTTTTAGAAAAAAAAAAGATTTTACATCCAAATCAATTTGGCTTTAGGGAGGCCACCAGTGCCGAAGATGCTCTGTGTAGGGTCACAGAGTCGATCCTGAAAAAATTGGATGAAGGAAAAAAGGTGATAGGTATATTCCTCGACCTCAAAAAGGCATTTGACACTGTGTCACACCAGATTCTATTAAAGCGATTGGAACTTATGGGCATTCGAGGTATTGCAAATGACCTTGTTAAATCCTACTTATGTGGGAGGAAGCAAATCGTAAGAATCTCGGGTGAAAAGAGTAGTCAGTTGGAGATAGAGTTTGATGTGCCACAAGGTACAGTGCTTTCACCTCTGCTGTTCAATATCTACATAAACAGTCTCATGCATGAATTGGGGGGAATATATTGCTTTGCGGATGACTCTGTTGCGATAGTTTGTGGGGATGACTGGGAGTCTGCAAAGGGGATTGCCGAGCTCTTGTTACAGAAAATTAAAAGATGGATAGATTCTAGTCTACTTTCCCTGAATATCGAGAAAACTAAATTTTTGACATTTGCACTGTCCTCTCGGACATTGCCAGGCTTTAATAGAATAAAAATGCACATTTCCCAATGTGATCGAGGAGATTCGTGTAATTGTGATAGCTGGATGGGAAAAAATCTTGAAATTGATGAACTATTTACTTGGAAAGAGCATGTTCAGTATGTGACAGGAAAAGTAAGAAAACTGATTTTTAAATTTTATCAACAGAGACAAATATTACCATTCTCTTTTTTTAAAATGGTTTATGCACTCGTGGAGTCAATAATTAATTATGGAATAGCAATTTGGGGAAGCACAGGATCAACTAACATGTCCAAACTTACAATTGCTCAAAAATGGGTTATTAAAATAATGATGTTTAAGAAAAAAAGATATCCTACTGAACTAGTGTATAAAGATAGTAAACTTTTAAGTCCTCATCAGTTATTTATAAAATCAGTTATTAGATTTATGTTAACAAAAAAGTACTACAGAGAAGATTTAAGTCATGGTATTAACACAAGGAATGCAGCAACTAATAATGTTGTATTGTCCAATCCCAAACACTCTTTATGTCAAAGTCATATACATAGCATAGGTCCCAGAATATATAATAGTTTACCCTTTGAGCTAAGAAATAAGAAATACAATAGGGTTAAGAGGGAAATAGTGGACTGGGTAGTTAATAATATAGGTTTGGTCTAAATATTTGTTGTACTTGTGATACTTGGATGTAATAATAATAATAATTATAATTAAGAGTTGTTGTAATCGGTATTATTTTGATTAGTTTGTGAGCATTGGAATTTTGTTTATATATTTTTTTTTGTTACTATTTTTGGATAATTGAATTGTAGGTGGTGTCTAATTGTTAAACACCTCTTTAGAAATGCTGGTTAATGCAAATGAGTGCACACACAGTATTTAAAATACCATTGTGCACTGAAGTGATTAGTATATATCAGTGAGTTTTTGATATCAGTTGTAATTACTTAAGTACTTAAGGTCCAATTTGTAATTACTGATGTTGCTAATAATAAATACTAATTTGAAATTTTTAAAATGCTGTTGCTTGAGTTTGCCTAATCCGAATTTTACAAATGAAAGCTCATCGTAAAGGACTATTTATCTTGATTTAATTTTTTTTAACAACTTAAATAACATAATTTGTATGCCCAAAGATTGGGGAATCAAAGAAGCGTCATATTTGGTTCGTTTTCTTAAAAAAATTAAATGCAACCCTATATTTCTTTCCCTTTATTTTTTGTTTAATAATTAATTAAGGATAAAAAAGGTAACCGGAGGTCGATATATCTCTCAGTTTTGAAATTATGGCAAAAATAATGAAGGAGTGTCAGAGAGAGTGCTTTTATTTAATTCTTTTAATTAATTTTTTTTATAAATACTGTAGGCTATTAATTTATAATGAAGTATGCCATGATATATTAAAAGAAAATAAGACAATTTTTATTATCAGTTTAAATGTCTGATAGTTTCTGCTATTGTATTCCTTTTAAAATATTGTATTATATAAGTATTTTTATGGAAAAATGGCTTTTACAAATGCAAAAAAGCATAGATACGATACGTTGGCTATTTTTTTTCAGGTTTTGAAAATGCGTATATAGCTTCTAGAGAGCTTTATGTTATGAATTTAGACTGCACCACTCCAGTGAAGCCTTTAGGGCAATGTTGACCCGTGAGAGACTGACGTAATGCAGCATGTTCCTTCTGTGAAAAGACGTCACCTGGTATGCGATAATATTATTAATGTATTGTCTTATGTGCATGCAGATCACCAAATAAGTATTAGAGAAATTGTTAAGAGACTGAGGAATATCTTTTGGTACAGTAAAAAAAATTCTTCCAGAGTATCGATGCATCCATATCATAAATATAGTCTTACATCAAGCCCTAAGCGAAACTCACTTTGATCATAGATTGTCTCAAATACTGCAAATAGACGAAGCCCCATTTGGCAATAATGGGAGAGAGTCAACCTTCATAATATACACCATTGGTCAAATACTAATCCACACTGAATTCATACAGCTGATAAGAAGCATCGGTGACGAGTCTGGCAATGTGGCATTATCGATGGACTTATTATTGGCCCCCATGTATTTGGAACGTTGAGTGAGAAATTTACTCAACGTTTGGAGGCAATTTAACAAGTGAAATGTACTGACATTTTCTGGAATTCATGGAAAATGTTCTCTTTTTAACCAGAAGAAATATGTGGTTCAGCAAGACAAGTGTCCAGCCGATTATTTCCGTATTGTACAACACGTTATGAGTCAACAATTTCCTAACCGGTGGATTGGAAGAGGTAGTTTGTTTCCCCCGATGTATCTTGTATGAATTTATATTTCTGGAGCTGAATAAAAGACAAGTATAAACTCGACCAACAACCCAAGAAAATATGATAGCTTGAATTGGAAAAGGTATCAACAGGATATATAGGGCTAAAATAGAAGCGGCTGTATTTTCCACTGATTTTGAAGCTGTCTAAGCAACTTGACTGATACTAATAAGTTATCTTATCTTTTTTTCATAGATCATGGCATACTTCCCCATAAATTAATACCTACAGTATTTACAAACAAAAATTATTAAATGTTAATATAATAATAAATTAGAAAAAATCACAGATCTTGCATGTTACGTAAGTATCGCAGGGGTATTGAAAATACCAAACACAACTGCTAAAAATTTCTTAAGTGAATTGAGTAAAGATAAAACGCAGTTGTGTTACGATTTTTTGTTCTTTTGACCCTGAAGGCCTTGTCGGTTATCTTGCATGGGGTGGTCAAAAATTCCAAAGTCTCATTTTTTTTTGTTTTGCGAAGGATTGCTATTCTTTGAAAAAGTTTTTGTTTGCCTAAAAATAGTGATGGCTTTGTCAAAAATTGTGTTGTATATAAGAATTTTGGTAAAAGTAAACTTCGTGCAAAATTTGGTAAGAGTAAACTTTGTGATTTTTGCTCAGCCCGTATAAAAACATAATTGTGGCAAAATCTTCATTAGTTTTTTATACATGGTGATCAAAAAGTACAAACTTTACTATTACCGCATTTTAAGATTTTGTAATTTTTGACCACCCCGTATAATAAACATAATTTTTGTCGACATTACTTTAGGTAAGCAGAAACTTTTATAAATAGTAGCGTTTTCCCGAAAACTAAAAATTTTTTGAGATTTTGTAATTTGTGACCACCCCATATAAAAAATATGATTTTTGTCGACGTCATTACTATTTTTTGGGCAAGTAAAAACTTTTATCAACAATATCATTTTCTCGACAATGTAAAATTTTATATGTCGTGACCAAAAAGTACAAACATTACTCTTACCGAATTTTAAGATTTTGTAATTTTTGACCACCCCGTATAATAAACATAATTTTTGTCGGCATTACTTTAGGTAAGCAGAAACTTTTATAAACAGTAGCGTTTTCCCGAAAACTAAAAATTTTTTGAGATTTTGTAATTTGTGACCACCCCATATAAAAAATATGATTTTTGTCGACGTCATTACTATTTTTTGGGCAAGTAAAAACTTTTATCAACAATATCATTTTCTCGACAATGTAAAATTTTATATGTCGTGACCAAAAAGTACAAACTTCACTCTTACCGAATTTTGAGATTTTGTAATTTTTGACCACCCCGTATAATAAACATAATTTTTGCGGCATTACTTTAGGTAAGCAGAAACTTTTATAAATAGTAGCGTTTTCCCGAAAACTAAAAATTTTTTGAGATTTTGTAATTTGTGAGACCCCATATAAAAAATATGATTTTTGTCGACGTCATTACTATTTTTTGGGCAAGTAAAAACTTTTATCAACAATATCATTTTCTCGACAATGTAAAATTTTATATGTCGTGACCAAAAAGTACAAACTTTACTCTTACCGAATTTTAAGATTTTGTAATTTTTGACCACCCCGTATAATAAACATAATTTTTGTCGACATTACTTTAGGCAAACAAAAACTTTTATAAATAGTAGCGTTTTCCCGAAAAATAAACATTTATTGAGATTTTGTAATTTGTGACCACCCCGTATAAAAAAATACGATTTTTGTCGACGTCATTACTATTTTTGGGCCAGTAAAAACTTTTATAAATAATAGCGTTTTCCTGAAAACTAAACATTTTTTGAGATTTGTGACCACCCCGTATGAAAAATATGATTTTTGTCGACATCATTACTATTTTTTAGGCAAGTAAAATTAACGGGTTATCTTGCATGGGGTGGCCAAAAATTACAGTCTCATTTTTTTCTCATACTTTTCTTTAAAAACGTTTTTGTTTGCCTAAAAATAGTGATGGCTTAGTCAGAAATTGTGTTGTATATCCAGAATGGTTAAGATTTACAAAATCTTAAAATTTGGTAAGAATAAACTTGGAGAGTAAGTAAGAATTTTGGTAAAAGTAAACTTCGTGCAAAATTTGGTAAGAGTAAACTTTGTGATTTTTGATCACCCCATATAAAACCATAATTGTGGCGAAATCATCATTAGTTTTTTATAAGTGGTGATCAAAAAGTACAAACTTCACTCTTACCGAATTTTGAGATTTTGTAATTTTTGACCACCCCGTATAATAAACATAATTTTTGCGGCATTACTTTAGGTAAGCAGAAACTTTTATAAATAGTAGCGTTTTCCCGAAAACTAAAAATTTTTTGAGATTTTGTAATTTGTGAGACCCCATATAAAAAATATGATTTTTGTCGACGTCATTACTATTTTTTGGGCAAGTAAAAACTTTTATCAACAATATCATTTTCTCGACAATGTAAAATTTTATATGTCGTGACCAAAAAGTACAAACTTTACTCTTACCGAATTTTAAGATTTTGTAATTTTTGACCACCCCGTATAATAAACATAATTTTTGTCGACATTACTTTAGGCAAACAAAAACTTTTATAAATAGTAGCGTTTTCCCGAAAAATAAACATTTATTGAGATTTTGTAATTTGTGACCACCCCGTATAAAAAAATACGATTTTTGTCGACGTCATTACTATTTTTGGGCCAGTAAAAACTTTTATAAATAATAGCGTTTTCCTGAAAACTAAACATTTTTTGAGATTTGTGACCACCCCGTATGAAAAATATGATTTTTGTCGACATCATTACTATTTTTTAGGCAAGTAAAATTAACGGGTTATCTTGCATGGGGTGGCCAAAAATTACAGTCTCATTTTTTTCTCATACTTTTCTTTAAAAACGTTTTTGTTTGCCTAAAAATAGTGATGGCTTAGTCAGAAATTGTGTTGTATATCCAGAATGGTTAAGATTTACAAAATCTTAAAATTTGGTAAGAATAAACTTGGAGAGTAAGTAAGAATTTTGGTAAAAGTAAACTTCGTGCAAAATTTGGTAAGAGTAAACTTTGTGATTTTTGATCACCCCATATAAAACCATAATTGTGGCGAAATCATCATTAGTTTTTTATAAGTGGTGATCAAAAAGTACAAACTTTACTCTTACCGAATTTTAAGGTTTTGTAATTTTTGACCACCCCGTGGAATAAACATAATTTTTGTCGACATTACATTAGGCAAGCAAAAATTTTTATATATAATAGCGTTTGTCCGAAAACTTTTTTGTATTTCCACTTCTCTACTATTTTTGCCATTATTATAAAACTGAAAGAGATATCGACCTCTGGATTCTTTTGTTATTTTCCTTAATAAACGGGCTATTAAATACAGCAAGAAAATATACAGGGTTGCGTTCAATTTTTTTAAAGGAAACAGACCGAATAGGACACTTCTTTGAATAGTGTCCCCTATCTTTGAGCAGAGAAATTAAATGAGTTGTTTATAAAAAAATAAAATCAGGATAACTAGTCTTTTATGATGAGCCTTCGTTTGTCAAATTTGGATAAATCAACAGTTCAAGTTACAGCATTTTAAGCCATAAAATATAGAGCACAAAAAAATCAAATTGTTATCCTTCACACTGCCGTTACCATGGTAAATGGAAACAAAATGTTTGAACAGAATTTGTAGAGGATGGAATCAAGATTCCAAAAAGTGTATTTCTGACCTACATTATACCGAAGATATTTGGAGAAATTAATGACTAACTGAAACACCATAGCAAATGCCCCCCTTGGCAGGAATTCAGAAATATTTTAAAACGTTAATTTGGCCATATTTGCAGATAGACTTTTTACCCCAATATCATAGCATGAATGATGCATAAGAATTTTTAGCAATATGAAGAACTGTGCATGTATTGGACGCAAGCAATTCTATCTTCAAAAAAGTAGCAGCTTAAAGAAAAAGGAAGAAAAATATTTAATATTTACCATCCTCATCATTTCCAGCTTCCAACTGTGGGTCATTTTGCCCATTATTATCATCAGGTGGATCCTGATTGTAATTATTCTTGCCAAAATTATTCGTATCTAAATTCGGTTTTTCAGGATGCTTAATCTGCTCGTTATCTCCAAATGCTAATCCCTCATTTTGTAGTACTGCACCATCATATACTTCATGAGCTCCATTGTCTTTATCTACATCCTCTTTAGCTACATATAAAAAGTAATTAAATTTAATTAAACCTACAATTTGTCGTAATCACAACTGGATCATAACTGATAAACAAAAAACATAAACTGTATTTGTAAGTCTTTAAAGCTTACAAGTATAAACTAGATATGAACGAATTATGTATAACAATAAAATCTAATAGACAGTTCAAATTGATATAATTGCATAAAATTGAAAATTATTTTTTCCTGCCAAGCTCATTATCCTGATAAAATCGTTATAAAGGTATAAGTAGAAATAAAATTGGATTTCTACTTATGGGGACCTTCATATTTTACTGTAAGGTGTATATTGCCAAAAGCTCCTTACAGAACACGTGATGATTTAATGCAATGCAAAAGTGGATGAAACTGCATTGATAAACCACTCTTAACACTGAGATATTATATTTGAACCGTGTTCTGACCTCATATTCTAAAATGTTCGTTGCCCGTCGTGCTAAAGCAGTATTTTATTTAAATTTTTTTACATTTTTTTTTGCTGATTTATTATAAATTAAGGATGTAAGAAATATTATTCCTGATTATACAGACATGTTATTGTTTCATGTTCATTATAAAGATATTATTTCAGTATCAGTGCACTTATGAAGCTAAACGGAACAAGTTTTTGATTAGTTGGATATTTATTAGTTGGATATTTGCAACTGAAAATTTGGAAAATGTACACTCATGAATGTTTTCATAGTATTGAGCTTCAACATTTAGGTGGATGTGTATCCTCCTGACTTTTAGGGCAGTTATATCAAAACTGACAAATTTTTTTTATGTAAATCTTAACTTAGTATCTTTTTAATTGATTGTAATTTTCCCACCTCATGATAATAAAATTGGTTTCAATCTGGAAGCAAAAGCAGGAAAGTTTTAAATATTGGTTATCTGTTTATTTAATTTTTGTCTGTGGAGATAAAATGAAAATTAAATCACCTGCTCCCTCATGAATGGCACTCTCCTGAGCATTATTATACCTATTGTCAATAACTTCCTGTTGGTCGTTTTCATTAGTTTCCTCCTTCTTTTCAGGTTTTGCTACAACACCTTCTGGTAAATCTTCCTTGGAATTTTGATTAACACTTACTACAACTTTTTTTTTTGCAGATGTCTCAGGTGTAACTGTAGGTATTAGTAGAGGTCTGGCACCATTCAAGCTACCTTGTGATGCTTTTAGTCCAGATTTTGTAGTAGATTTTGTGGAACTTGGCAAGTTATTCGAATTTGGCAGATCTAAGACACCTTTTTCCTGTTTCTCTGCCCCTGGTGGTATATTTAGGACATTTGCATCTTGTGATTTATTTGAGGAATTAAGAATTTGAAGTAGAGAGGGGCTTACTTCCGACATAACATTTTTTTGGGAGGATACATCCATATTTTGTTTAGGTTCTAGGAGGGTATCGTAACTTGAACATTTCTCCTAAAAAATAAAAAATATAGATATTCAAATAAATACACTCGGCTATCAGGTTTTAAAATTTTATTTGAAGTTTACTTCACTTGAATTAAAACTTGAGGTACAGCTACGAACATATGAGAGTTAGGAAATTTTCCTTGTGTAAGTACAGCTTAAAATAATTTGACAGTGCCAAAAGTGAGGTGACTTCTATCTAATTTATACGCATCATTTGACCGACGACAACGATGGTAAAGCTTACCTACAGAAGCGGAAAGAACCTCTATTACAACTTTAATAAGTTATTCATAACTTTGTAACTTTAATTTTTGACGGATTACTTTTATATATTTTGTTTCCTTTTTATATTTTGTTCAATTATCTGTGAATCACTTTTATACTGACGTCTATTGGTTCTTTGTCTAGCCTCTTTTTGATCCACTCTCGGTGCTCACAGTGGCTTGGTTCGCAGAATTTTCCACATAAGTAATTAAGTATTTCAAGTTTATAGCAGCCACTTATATTTAAAGGTACCTATCAATTTTTTGGAAAAATGTTCCTACTTCTATATCCTAGCACCAGGACAGCTTCATTATCTGAGGCTGATTCCAGTATTCGCTTATAACTTTTATTTAAGTGGCGACCTATGATTATTATTCTTCTTTTATAGAAGGTCTAAAAGAAGGATGACTCGTATCCGTGATAGATCTGGCCATGACATTAATACCCACCGCGCCAGGGACTTCAAAATTGAAATTGTAATAGAGAAAATAAGGGGTAAAATTGAGTCGCGTTCTTTTATATATTGCAACCTAATTTATGACAAAAAGGTATTTTGGCATGGCGGCAGCTCTACTCTGGCCAACACAGGGTGTGGGCAAGTATTATTTTTTATATTACAGCAATGTATAGATAAAAAGGCGCCCTGTAATTTTGATGTCTGATAAATTAAGAAATGTCACCTTGTGTAAAGCTGCTCGGGCGGCTAAGGGCCGATAATGTTACTAAGAAAAAGCAAACATTTTCATACAAACAGGTATTAGATAGGTCTTAATAAAACTAGCAAGTATTAAATAAGTACATCACAAGCAGATTACGACAGTCTGAAGCTGAGCTTCAGAACTAACCCCCGAAATTAGCATTATTTCAGGTTCACAACCTTACTACCTAGAAGTACTAGGTATTATCGCCTCACGACGCAACAATGAACCAAGGCGCTACGAATAATTTTCGGTCTCGTATTTATTAGGAATCTATTATTTTTATTTAGACAGACTAATCTAAAACAATGTGATATTGTAAAATACTTGGTACTAATAACCCACAACCCAAAAGCCAGCCGTCCAGTCCTATCACCAATTAAGACAGTTTCCACCTTATGCTAAGCCGCCGAGAGGTATCACCCCGTGTGATAACATAAGGTATCCTCTGAATTGCGAATCCAATTTAAATAAAGAGATTGGCTCACGTTATTCGAACTTAGTCCATATGGCATATGGCACATATGTTAAAGTTAAACGGTAGCACATTTTGTGTGACTGGAAAAAGTACAAAATTGTTGTTACAATATGCACTCCAATATCCTCTTACCTAGTTGAGCTATCAACATGATTTTTATATTAAATTTTAAAACACACATTGTCGCTTCTTTGAAAGTATAAAATGGTTGATACTTTTAATTTTAACCCTAGGAGGACCAAGGAGGGTTAAAAAGTGTCGGCAAGTTAAACTTTGGCCTTGTATTTAGTTTTTTTTCACTAAAAATCTGAAAAAATTAGACATCCCAGTTCTGTATCTCTTTATTAGTCCTCAGAATTTATTTTGTGATATTTCTTTTTAACTATGTGCCATTTTAGCCAACAAAGTAAGTGTGGACATAAAGTACCCCTCCTTGGTCCAACCAGCAACCTAACGTAAAATCAGCGTATAGATGTTGCAATATTGTACAACTACTACACTCTATACTACAAAACGTACTACTGTACTATTTATTGTACTACTGTACATTACAAAAGTCTCTACTAGAAGATGGCCGCTGTCACTTTTCTTTATGCTATTAGATATCGCAGGCAACAACGAATATACGCTGTTTTTGTTAAACTTTCCCCAGTGGAATGTTAAAAAACGTAATTGTCGTCGTATATTTTTGCAAGAGCTTAGCCTTGCTCTTTTTTTACCAAATGTTGAACGAAGGACTGGAAATGTCAGTGGACTTATAACATTATCAAAGTTATAGAGAATGTTTTGGAGCGAAATTGCCACAAAAAGTTACAGCAAGCTCCTCGAAGACTGGCAAAGGAAGGTGTCACTGCTGTTGTAAACTTACTAAATCAAAAAAGGAAAAGACGAACAAGCTAGCCAAAACCACAATTATATGTCCAAATGCTTTAGATATGTATGCGGAAAGCACAGCAAAAAGTCCAGTATTTATTTAAGCTGCGAAGAATCTGATGGAGGAACTAAAGACGAAGAGTCTGAATAAATGATACACTCGTATAAATAAACTAAATATTTTTTTTGATGTATTTCTTAACCCTAGGTCCTCCTAGGGTTAATATGCTTAAAACATCGATAACTCTGAGAGTTCAGAAATTATGTAAAAATGTAGACAAAAGCCCCAAAATGTTCTTGATACCATAATCGTTATTGTCACTTTTATAGTTTAGGCGCCATAATTTTTGATAGCGTGCAGAATTTAACAATTCTGGTAACTCGTCGGTTGAAATGAAACGACCATTAATAATACTGTCGCATCATCGCCATGAAGAAACAAACAGTTTTTATGAAAAGTAAACAATCATATATATTAATTAAATCATATTAATGTATGTTAACACGAAATATAGTTTTAAACGTGAAAAAGCATTTTTGTTTTTTTACAATAAAATATGAGTGGTAGTACTCTTACTTATATACCTACTCATATTTTTATAACAGCTACTTTTAAGCTCCAAAATGAATTTCAGAGCATTCTGACTGTACACAAATATATGTGTACCAACACAAAACATTTGAAACGAAATGCTAGGAATTACAAACCTCACTCGCAAGATGGCAATGTGTGGCTTCAAACAGATGGTTGTGAAGCGTATAGAAATACATTTAAAATCTATTGAAACGTATTTAAAATGCATAATGCGCTCTAGACAAAATTTTGCAAAAATTAACATTTTTTAAAAAACTATTTACAGAAAAATTTTTACAGAAATTAATAACTTACAGAAAATTTAGTTGAAAGATATATTATCAAACTATACCTATACCTATACCCTGATGCCGAAATAGTGTGGAGTGATTCATCACCAGCATATGGACGGCTCAGGGAGATGAGGTGCGAAGGAAACGAAATTCCATAGACGTATCATTTTAGAGGAGGCATTTTTGATCATTTTCAGTTCTCCTCCTCTCCATTGCAAATAGGCAGACCATTCAATTGTGATGGTGGTGTGATATTATGTATGAATCACTCCACACTATTTCGGCACCAGGGTATAAGTATATGAGTAATGTCCGCCCACTAACCAATTCACCCTACCTTAAAAGCATTAAGTTCCCTTCGTAATTCATTATTCTCCTTTGTTAAGTGATTAATTTGGCTCTTATTATCGTTTTTATTTCCTTGTATATCGTTCAACTGTTTATCTATATTTTTCTTTTCATCTTGCAATTCAAGATAGTTAGACTAAAATGTTATGAAGTAAAGTATGATCGAAATGTATATCTTAAATAGGCCAGTAGAAATCGGAATAATCATCGTTTTTGAGAATTCTATATACAGTGATATTTTTGCAAAAAGTTGAAGGTGTAACTTCTTTCAAAACTTCTTCAACTTTTTTCAAAAATATTGCTATACCTATAGACTTTTCTCTCTCCAAACCCTATCTCTGCTGGCCTAAATGGTTTTATTGATAGACACTTACTTTAATATGTTCTTTATCGGATTTTAACTTCATAATTTCCTCTTTCATATCCTTTAGCTTTAATTCTGCTTCATTAACGTCATCTCGATGTTTTTTACTCATTTTATCAAATTCTTCTTTAAGATCATTATGTTGTATCTGTAATATTGCTAGGTATATTAGTTTTAGATGCCAAGATACTTTTTTTGTCTTTATTAGGGAGGTATATAATATTATAACAGGTATAAATAATATTAAATAGACTCACTTCTAATAAATTCCAATTCTGACGCAATGAGTCAAATTTATTCTTTGCATCACTAGATGCTTTCTCATTTTGACTCTTTTCCTCATTTAACTTTGTTTCTAAACTGGCTTTAGTTTGTTGGTGCTCTGCTCTCTCAGTCTTCAGGCTCTTTTCCAGACGTATTTTATAATCAGATATAACTACAAACATATTAAATTACAGTATTTTAAATCAACAAATTTTGTACCTTATGCACCATGTAATTGTGCTGATAAATTCTCTTGCTGGTGCTGGCATATTTCATTGGACAACCTAGCATCCTCTAATTGTGAAAGTGTGTTATTGTAACAAGCTATAATCCCTGTTATTATTAATATTGCAGAAACATATAAAAATATTTTGACTCTGGGGCCACGTATAACTCTAGAAGTTGTCATTACATTTACTTGTAAAAATACTAAACTTTCACTAAGTAGTTAACAAATCACATTTAAATTATGCTCTCGTGTACTAACACTTGTGACTGCCACAGTCTGTGTGTGCTTGCTTTTGACATTTTGACCACTTTTGACATAAGTCGCCAATGTTGCCAACAGACGTGAGACATGAGGGCACTGAACAACTAGACACGGAACCACAGACGGAACTACTTAATCACAGTTCAGAGGTGCGGCTACATGCAAAGCTAAGCTAAATTACGCACCAGGCTGTTCCAACAGCGCATGGGCGAGTTGCGCGCCTAGCGCTAAATTAATTTGAAGTAAAAGAATAGAGAATACATATTATAACCCATCATCGTCCAAAAATCCTGAAATTTCATTTTCCAGAAATCCTGATGCGCTTCCGACATGCGTAATTATCAGCCGTCGTCCTTTTCCAGATGGTGATTTGAGTCCTGTAGAGTATCCTTCTAAAAATGCCTGTCTTCTATTACCAATATTGCAGTCCTGCCACACTTTTGAAACGGTATGCCCTTCGTTTACCCAAGGTTCGTCGAAATAATACATTTTTCTGTCTGACATCCGAAAATCTCGAATGTTTTCCACAAATATTTTCTTCGCTATAAAACAATTTCGTTTTTCTCAATAAGAAGACTTTCCGATTTCCTTTTATATGACGAAAATTCATCTCGTACATAGTTCTCAAAAGAACTTTCCGAGATAACTTGGGTAAAGATTGATCGTCAGAAACAGCAAGTGAAATTATCTTTATTGTCGGAATCTCACTTTTAAAAAAGAAACCATGGATAATCCGGCGAATTGCGTATTTGACATCTTCGTCGACGTCAATTTTCTTTCTGCCACGAGTTTCCGTTTTCTTCTTTTTGGTAATCTTTTTGGTTCCTCATCTGTAATTGCGCGAAACACATTTTTCACACAGATTTTTATCAACGAAGCGCATATATCAACTGCCTCAGTTTTAGTGATTCCAGAATACTGTTCCAATATTCCTTCGTATACATTTTTGATCATTTTCAGTTCTCCTCCTGTCAAATTCAGTCGTTTATGATTTGAATTATTGGCTTTAGAACCACTACTACTCGCATTCGTCATAAACACGTCAAAAACACTAAACACTCGCGTATAATACAATCACAATATTATGATTAATTTATATCGCGAATCAACCGTGCATAAGACACAATGAAATGCCACTGTCGCGCCAAAACATGCATGCAACAGCGCGTGAGCGCGTACGTCAATATATCCACCGAAACCCCGCGTCTTTGCCTCTGACCAATGAAATTTCATTTAATTTAGAACCGCCTAAAGCTCACGAATGAAAGCTTACTAATGAGTTCTGCCCACCATTTCTATAGAGTATAGAGTGAATCACTCCACACTATTTCGGAACCAGGTTTATATAGATAGATTCTGTTTTCATATACCTACTACGGGCTCAGCTAAATTATTATTTTATACACATATTGGGTGTGGTACTGAGCTAATTACAGGTAAGTCAGGTGTGGTACTGACTATCGCAACACTGATGATAAATGTTAAATCACATAAATAAAACCAAAGATTATTGAATAACAGCCACAGAGATTATATAGTATATATTTGTGATAACACCTAACACGACAATCACCACATACCACAATACCAACATATATATTTTAACTCTTTTATTTAATTTCATAGAAAAGTGACTACAAGCGGCAAACCTGTTAACCACAGATCGTTGACAAACCCACAGACCGTAGGCGGCCATTCTTTATAGTTTGCTTTTATTTGAACCAATGAGGTTTGAACAGACCTACAACAGGCCATTGGATATTAGTTTCAGTTGGATTCGTCGTCTGTCCATAGATTATATTGACGTCGTCAGATGTATAAGCTCAGCAAGTATTTGTCACATAATAGGGTAAAGACAAAAGCACGCAGAAGACGGTCTGCGTGCTTTTGTCATTACCTAGCTTGCAGTTTGTGTGGCTTCTGAATTATAATTTATAAATAACGTTAAATGCCACATTTGAGATGACTTATTATAATTAAATGTTGGGTTTGTAACTAAAATCATTTGTTTTTAGTTTTAGAGGACTATTTTCTATACCTGAAAAGTATATGCGTAATATTTGTGCAACTTTCAAATAGTATATAAATTTATTGTGAATAAAATATAACTAATGTATACAATCTAAGATTCTAAATCTAAGAAATAATTTTTCTATAGCTGATGGGATTTTAAAAAATGACCAGATAATGCCTCATCTGAATATCCAGCCATCTCTTGTGGTATCACAGCGCTCTCCTCTACTCCTGTGCAAGGTCTACACATGCACTCCAAGGGTGCTTTAGTAGTTACCTTAAAGATAAACATAATAATTACACTCATTTTAAAAAAATAGCATATCCATAAATAGCTATTTATATAAATACTTAGATATAAATTAACACGGTATATCATTTACTTATTCTAAGACAGTTGTAGATAATTCTACATTTTAGTACCTACTCACAATGTTGTAAATTTTTGTTTTTGACCTGTTATAAATGTAAAAATATTTATATGTTGTAAATAAATCTATCTATCTATTATTTATTATACAAATAACTATATGTGAGTTTTTAATAATATTCATTTGGATTAAGTATGTAGTGTTATTAAAATTATAACTAAAACGTATAAATTAGAAAAAATATTTCATCTGTGCATATTATTTATCAATTAATTTTATCATCTTTCCGATGTGCTGTTACTTTGCATATTTTCGCAGTTAGGTAGTCCGTTTTTAAAAGTGGATTTTTTTTGGTAGCAGCCCGTTTTATATGGAGGGTCGTAGAGGTAAAAGGACACTCTCATATGGGGGAACAGTTGCAAAAATGTCCAGCTGTAAGCAGTAAATAATAGTGCACCGCCCATATTTTTGGTTATGGATGTGACCTCCATAAGAGGGGACCGAGCGGTACCATCGCTCTATACCCCTAATATCTATGTAGTCCGAGACCGCCTGGTAAGGGGAAGGCCGCGCGTTTCACGTAACTCACCCCACAAATGTGACCAGTGTCACGTCCCAAAAGCGAAAGTTGATGGTTGGTTATAATGTGTGTCGTGTATACATACAAGTAAAAGGGACCTAATTTGATGCATGTTAGTCCGAACTAAACAGTGCATGTATACGTGGTAAGTGATTTAATTTTCGTGCTTTCTTTAAAATTTACCCACCTGCTATAGTAGTGTCACCCTAATTTAACGCTTGTCAAAGGACACTTTTTGATACACAGAGACGGTTCTCCTTACCTCTAACCTTCATAGTTTTATCAGCGTATACCTGTGATAGGTATACGCTGGTTTTATCGATCACTGTTTTCGGCATATATATTTAAGGGTGTGTTTTGTTTTGTGATTCCGCAACACTATAAAGTTTAGCATTTATCTATGGTTTCTGGTTTCTATTCTATCTATTCTTTTGCTTTCTATATGCGTTGTACGCAGTGGTTTGGATCCGTCTTGAATTTTGCGGTTTTATCGTTTTATGGTTCTTACCTACCCTCGCTTCGCTTCTGTTTGTTCTTGTTTTAGTGATTAGTGCAAATTCTCTATGTAATCTACCGTGACAATAATGTTTATACCTGTTGCCTTTGATTATATAATTATTAATTATGCCTGTATCCTATATAATCAAAGATGTTACTCATAATCACGTTACACTGCTGTATTATGCCTGTTACTGTTTGTCTTAAAAGTGGAGTGGTGGGTAATAAAATTTTCTCGTAATCGGCACAGATTATTCTGTGTATTCTATGGTGTACCCTGTGTTTTCTATGGTAATCGGTGTTTCGTGATATTGTGATTTTGACAGATTTGATCAGTTTGATTTTTAATATTTCTTCATTTCTTCATAGTTTCGAGTGTTTCTAGTGTCAGTGCGCGATTACTAAGTATTATAATTGTGATTGTAGGTACAATTAAATTAATTAGTACAAAGCACAAAACACATGTACATACATATCCCGTTATGAAATGAGTGATACAAACCAACAAAAGTAAGTATAGTATATCACATCTAGGTAGTTCTCACAAGGTAATTCTTGTACATAGGACAAATAGGTGATACTTGCCCGATTCATTTATACAAACCTTAATAAATTTTCTTTCCCCTGGTTTTGCCTTTGGACAAAATAATGAAACGGACGCCTCTCTTTCACCCGATTCTTGGCAACACATACATGATCTTTCCATTTGCCAAATTTTACTTCCTGATACCTATACATAAACAAATGATATTAGGTATATATAATTTTCTATTAGGTAAATTATTTTACTTGTATATATGAAGCACATCTGCCAATACAAGCGAAGCTGGGGATCGGCTTGGGTACACATCCTGGATACTGCAGAACGTGTATTACTGGGGTAACCTGACATTCATCAATGGTACTGGCCGCATCAGCTTGTAAATTTTTGCCATTTATTAATCTCGGATCCATGCACATGCTTCCAATAATTACAAATATTGTAGTAAGTCTCCATATTATCTTTGAAACAACTGTAATGAACAATTTTTTTTTGTTGAGTCTAAAATTTTATGGATTAATGTTCTGTGAGATCTCAAAAGAATTTTCTACAGTAATACTTCTTATATAGGTAGGTGTAGGTACTTAATTTACTAATGGCCGAATGCACTGTAGGTTATAATCCTGGATTACGTTTAAGCCCGACTTATTAATAAGTTGGGCTTAAACGTAATACAGGATTAACAGGTAGCCTGCACTCAGCCATAAGAGGCTAATAATATTCCAGTACTCATTAGCAGGTACCTAAGTTCATTTTATAGAACCTAAAATCTACACACACAAGGTTATGTACATACATACATACTCTGTACATACCTGTGAATTAAAATTAGTATAAATATTATGAGGCCGTAACTAATAATATTGAGTAATATTTTATAAAAACTAATTGCGTTTAAGTAATGCTTCATTATTTTATGTAGGTACGTTCTTCTATGTAGGTTATTATTTTTTAGATTTTCTCAAAAAAATAAATTATTACTGTATGATTTTTGAACTTTGTCTAATGTATAACTACTTAGCATATTTCTAGTATCTAGGGATATACATAGATTTGATACTATGATAATTAAAATATACCTAAACAGGTTAGTTGAGAAAACATTCCCATTAGACCTTGAACACTTCACTAAAACTTCCCAGACTGTGTGCTGATTTTTACTCCCTTACCCTTTTATAAAGGATTCTTTAACTCTAGTTTTGATATTATGGAGAGGGCGTTTAACAATATTTTGCTCTCTTGTTTTGTGTGATTATGATGATATTGTATTGCTTGTTTTCTGAGGGGACTATATGTGAATTTCATGTTGTGTACTTGGGTATCTAGCTACCCTGCTGTTCACAGAATGTGACTTTACTCCCATTTGATCTGATATTGGATGTTACATAGCAGGTGGTGGCATAAGCTTTCGATATGTTACAAAATAGTTCATATAATAATTTCCTACAATGTCGTCACATTATAGGATATTGTTTCCTGTTTTTCTATTGGTTTTTCTTATCTGATTTTTATATGCATTTGATATTTATTATGCTGAATTTAGGTAATCCGTTTTACTAGATGAAGAACTCCTCTACATTGAGAGCTGGCTATGTAAAATACATGTGACTTATTAAGTAAATAATTGCCAGAAGATTAGTTGGAAGATAAAGGGTCGTCAGCTGGAGTGTCCCAATTAGTCAGTGTCCGAATTATCAAAGTTGTGCTGTACTGTACTTAAGTATACAAATTGATTTTATTTATTTATAGGCGACAGAACCATATTTTTTTTTGGTTGCAAGTTTATGTATTTCAGATAAAGAAAAAAATATTTGAGAATATCAAAAGTTTTAAACCAAAAATAATAGTAGGATGAAACCCATTGGAAAAGGAAGAGAATATAACACAAATGAAAGGAAAAATATTTTATGGGCGATCTGAGGTCGGGAAGTGGAGAGGGCGAGTTTTGTGAGTTGTAGGTAATAAAAAGATCTACAACTTTTGTATTTACACTTTTTTCAAATAACCCCAAAATTTATGTGAAAAATTCAAATACCAAGTTTTTGGTTTTTTTGATAAACAAAACATTGATAAACAAAAAAATTACAAATCCATAAAACATAGAGATTGCAAACAACATGCGAAAATAGTTGTTCTAAATATTAAAGATAGGATTTAAAGGGGATTTCATCTAAAAAATGTGACTGCTCCAATTTTTTTCAGTAAAAAAGTTGATTTATTAAATTCTAATTACATTTATGTCATAGAAAACCTCATATATAAATGTACATGTAAATCGTAATACTATTGAATTTAGATACTTTATACTGATTACGTTATTCATTATAATATTTTTAAATACATTAAGTAATCTTCTTATTTATAAATACCTTATCTTGAATATTCTAATCACTTATCCATTAACTTTTGTCTCTTGTCTCTTTGATAGCATTTTTTCATCGTTAGATTCGACAAACCTGCCCGATTCTAGTAGATCTTCGAAATCTTCGACCATCACCGTCTTTGTCTCCAATATTATTACCAGTCTGCATTGGTTCTTCATCCACAATTTCATCTGAATCATTAACTTCCTCGTAGGTTTTTTCTTCCATGTTGGAGCATTTTTCAGAACCATGACTATTTGAGCTTAAATTTGTGCATTTTAAACTATGTTTTCGGCAGCCACGTTTTAAACTGTTACATCCAGGTTCACAACTGCAGCAAATAGTTTTGAGCAATATTTCCGGAATTAATTCCTTTTATGTAAATTCGGGCATAATGCCACGTTGATGTTGGTTCCAGACCCAATCTGTTGCTCTCAGTTCGTTGCCCAGCCAAGTTAGAAGCTGATAATACGCCCTGTAACAATGTTCTTCTGCTGCTCCTTCTGTGGGTGGGAGATTTGCCAATATGAAAGATCATTTAATTTTTGCCAATTGATATTTTCGAAATCTTAATTGGATCAGTGTTATATTATCATTTTTACATTTATAAATATATTTGATTAATTGTAATCCATTTTTTTCGAAATCTTCTTTGTTTGCATATTCTGTTTGTTTGCATTTTTGCACTTTGTTTGTATTTTCTGAGAGTATTTACCATAGTAATGCATTTTTTTACGCCATCAGAAAATAGAGATTTCAACGAACAATAAGCCCACCGACTTTTTAAAAAAGCATATATTTTGACGCGAGAATTTTCGATTGAAAATTAGGGTGCTTTTTCGATATTAAGTCAAAATAAGGTGAAAAAATAAATATTTTAAATCAAAAAAATTATAGTGTGCTTGGGACATAAAAAGTAAGTTTTCACCGAACTTCGTTAAAAAAAAGTTTGTTTGTAAAAGATAAAAATAAAAAACCAGAAACTTGGTTATTTGAATTTTTCACATAAATTTTGAGGTTATGTGAAAAAAGTGTAAATACAAAAGTTGTAGATCTTTTTATTACCTACAACTTTGCTATTTAACTTTTTTCCATAGGACTTGAAGTTTTTCCAGAAATCGAGATAAACCGCTCTTTACCCTTAAAAACTCACCCCCTTCCACTTCCCGACCTGAGATCGCCCGTAAATTATTTTTCCTTTCATTTTTGTTATATTTTCTTTTTTCTTCCTTTTCCAATGAGTTTCATCCTACTATTATTTTTTTCACTTTTTACCATTTTCAAAGGCTTTCAGCCCTGGTCTAAATACTTACATAAATGATGAAAAATGGAGATTTTTATAAAAGCAATATAAAACATAACATTTTTTATATAGGTATGTTTGGTTTATATGGATGGCAAATGACCCCTCTACCGCCTCCTTCCA
Source organism: Tetropium fuscum (assembly GCA_964058915.1). Taxonomy (NCBI): domain Eukaryota; kingdom Metazoa; phylum Arthropoda; class Insecta; order Coleoptera; family Cerambycidae; genus Tetropium; species Tetropium fuscum. The sequence goes on from CAXKVY010001664.1 coordinate 49,253, forward strand.
GGTCAGCATCGCCTTACCAAACACCCTGCCTGTATATTAGCTCAATGGTATTATCTTTAAAAGACCTCTCTACTATTGTGAATTATAATAACACTTTTGAGGCGCTGTTGTAGGAATTGTTTATGTGGTTATCAAAATATCAGTTTTGTTTCATATCTTCAATTATTTATGTGGTTAACAAAATATCAGTTTTGTTTCATATCTTTAATTAATTATATCATTCATATCTTAATTATTGTAGGTACATTTATTTAGAGTTAATCTTGTCTGTGCTGTAATTATAAATATATGTTCTATTATGTTGCACTGTATACCTACCTATGTCATAGATATATAATATGTATTATTGATATTAAGAAGTAGGGCTTGCCATGTGACAGTTTGCATAAAATGTCATTTCATGACTGTTGAGTGAAAATACTTTACAGAGTTTCCATTATCTTGAAATAGTTTTGCATCATCTGCAAAGAACAACATGTGGGAGTGTTCATTGAGAATTCATAACAACGGCAGAGGACAGATATGTGGCATAGATGTGTACCTGTCATGAACAGCATATTGTTTATTGTCTATTTAGTATTTATTTAGTATTGACTATTTAGTGTTTATTTTCTATTTATATTTAAATGTATCAGGTATCAGGATAGTCATAGTTTATAATTTAATTATTATGATTTACTGATTGAAACGCCTTGATGAAATCGGAATAGATAACATGTACAGTCCATCACGGATATATTAGAAATTAAAAAAACGCCTTTGACTTATTGCCATATGCACAAAGTCTGCAGGTTTTAACATTCAATCTCTATTATTCAACTAGGAAATGTCCTAATATACCACATAACTATTCAGACAATTATTGCAAACTAAGAATAAAAAAATAGACATACCTATTCTAAAATATTAATAGTGTACCTATCTGCATAATTCTACTGAAGTTTTACAATAGATTAAATTTTTTTACATTAAAATATTCTTTACATGATAATAGTTTGTTGTATAGAATTTTTCTCCTAATAATTAGGTACCAAAAAAAGAAAAAAAAACTAAATTATAGAAAATTTTAGATATTTGTTTTACCTATAACAATATGATTAAAAAATAATTAATAAATTAAGTGAATATGATAAAAATAATATGAATGAAAACTATAATAACAAAATAACAAACTACATGTATCTTGATCTAATTTACTCAATAATCTTAAATTCCTGGATTGTTGTAGATTTTTTACGGAGTTCCTCTCTCTCTCTTTCTCTCCATTATTATCATCTATATCTAGGCGGTAGACCTCTATAGAACAACATGTTTGCAGTAAGTTTTGTTCTAGACATATCGGTTGTTACTCCTCGTCGGGTATTCATGTATTTGAAAATTAAATGTAATGAATTCTTGTAAATAATTTGGGTTCAAATTATTCAAAACTTTATAGATGCAAGTCATAGCTATAAGAAACAATCTATCACGGACTGACATCCATTGTAATTTGTTCAACATAATTATCTTTAGATAGCGTCAATTTTTGTAAAATATTTTTTTCACACGTTTTTAGACATATCTTGGTAACCCCTTGGCCGTTTCCACCTTCCATGCACTCTACAACCCCTGCGTTGCATAGACTACTAGTGATTTTGCAGGAATATTGTCAGCAATTTATTTTACTTTATTATTTAACATATTTTTTTTATTTTTTGGGTGTATCAAGTTTTGGATTTGGATAATTTGAATTTAATTAGATTTTACGTAACTATTTGACGATTTGTTAAATTTACTATAAGAAAACCTATTTATTTATTCTCTTACAGGTAGGTGGCATTTTACCAAATAATGTACTAGTTTCAATTAAATGGACTGTGTTAAGTCTTCCAAAGATAAGCAGCAAGTTAGAACAAAATCAAAGGAAAAATCTTCATACTTAGAACTGAAAGCAAACCACGAGAAATTACTTAAAGATAATTCTGAATTAGACAAGGAAATAGCTGAACTAGAGGCGAAAGGTGTAACAACTGATTTAAAGCCACAAATGCAGGCATTACATGATTACAACGAAATGAAAGATTTATCCCAGATGGTTCTTGGATATCTGGCTGATGCTGAACAAGTTACAGTCAGTGAATTGCACAGGCGTTATAATCTTCCAATGGAATAAATAGTTGGTGAGTATTCATTTTGTTTTATTTTTCCGATATCATATTAACCTTCCAGCATATGCATTAAAAATGTACCTGGTTACACGCAGCGGTCCCTCATAACATAATCATAAAAAGTAGCTAAATCTTATAATAATTACTTTTAGGGTAATGATAACACATTACACCAATTTTTGCTCTGCGTCGCTGGAATCTGTTTGGACAGAGATATTGTCTACCTCGTCAGGGTCATCCACATCGACAAATTCATCATCTGTAAATACTTCTTCGAACAAATGTTGAAGTCTTTCAATTTCTCTTTCATAACTAAATTTATACAAAAATAGTAAAAAAAAAAATTTATCGGTTCAATTTTTATTTACCTGAGAAAAAGGACCGCAATATGATGTATCTCCTGTATTTACCAGGATAATTTTCCATGCACTTGATGACGGGTCTCCATCTCACGCTGGATGCATAGCTCAAAATAATGAAGTGTACGTATTGTAGTTTTTTGTTGTTTTTATTTTACAGGGAGGTCCAAAGTTGATAAATTTACTTTTTTCGAGATTACTAAAAATTTTCGAATGGAACTATATCACTATACAGCTAAATCAATTTTTTTAATATGAGTCCTTGCAGTTACCTATTTTCATGTTGCAATATCTGAAAATATATTGAGACGAATAAATACTACAATACATACATACATAACAATATGTACACTTTATGTATTTATGACTATAAGAACAATTTTAGGCGTGTCATGGCACACTAGATTGAATATTAAAATTTACTGTGAAGAGTTCATAATGGCGTAAAAATTCATTAAACCAGTACACCCATATGCAAAATAATCTCTAGATTCCAAAAATGTAAAAATATACAGTGTATCTTGTTTAAAAATCAAAAGTTGGGGACTTACTTTTTAGAACATCCTTTTTGAATTTTCTTTCATTTTACGGTTAGGACAAGTCGAATGATTTTTTAATTTAATTAATGATTTGTGAGATCGTTTTCAACATTACAGCAAGTGACTCGCTCGTGGCTCAATATATCTGTAAGAGCTACTAAACCTCAAATTTTCAAGTATTTGCATTGAAAAATGTAAAAGTTACAGATAGTCCAGTCTTGTCATGTACTTTTTTTCTGCAAAAGGTCTGACAAAAGGAAAGGAAAAATCTTCCTAAATTTGCAACCCTCTTCGTATGGAGCGCACCGTGGTAACGTAGCTTAAACCGTTAGTCTGACAACAAAAAGTTGTTATTAATAAAAGTAGATTTTGAGTTTTTCTACCGAAACCTCCGCGGAAGGATCTAAGATCCATCTAGGATTTATAGATTTTGAATGGCAGGCCCGAGTAGAGGTTTTAGGCAATCTATCTTTTGGGGGTGTCTAATATTTGGAGTAATATTTTGATTTGAACAGAAGTCCAATGCAAATGCACATGCGACAGTGTTTATGTTAGTACAATTTAGCAATATATGCGACATTGCGGCCGTCATAATTTAATTAATTTTGACTTAGGGACTTCGAACAGAACACCGCTGGAGAACTCAATTTCTCAGGAACATGATGTTTTTTAGCCGAAAGCAGCCAAAACTGGGTCCGCGTAACTTTGAGCGAAAAAGTGCTTCTCTACTTGGGTCTGCCATTCAAAAAACTATAGATCCTCGATATATGCTTTCGAGGAGTTAGGTAGAAAAACTCAAAATCTCCTTTTATTAATAACAACTTTTTGTTGTCAGCCTAAGGGTTTAAGCTACGTTACCACGTTAGTGAAATGTCACCCCTTTGAACGCCTGGGGTAGTTTATCCTCCACCCGGAGAGGTTTGCAATAGTATAGATACGAATTTAGGACAATAAATCTGCCATATAGAGGAGACTTTTTGCAGGAAATGGTGTATTTTAAATACATAATGAGTAATGACTGGACAGTTGAAACATTGAAATCGCCAAAAAAAATGTTTTGTTTTTTGTAGTATAACCGGGAAAAATTATGTTGCGATACTTTAATTTGCGTAGATTGATAGGAAAATATCTTTTGAGTGTTTTTGCAAATCGACTACTAGATACGAAAAATGTTACAAAAAATACAAAGCGAATCAAAAAGGTTCGGCGCTATTGGCAGAAAATTCCTTATTGAATGTCTGTATTAATTATAACTTTTGACATATGAACTTCTGAAGATTTTGAATTCTAATTATCGAGATATGGTTCTAAGCACAGTAACCAGTCTCCGGAAATATTATGTCTCAACAGTAATTGTAGGCAGAATATTCACCTATTATTTTCTTTTGTTTGTTATTAGAATGGAGGATTCCATATCATTTAAAGCAATAGAAGATTATTTAACAATCTGAGAATATTACAAGCATTTTGAACTATTTATATCAAATGTCATTTTTATAGACAAGGTATAAAGCAAAAGTATTAGCATGAACAATAAGTCAGTAATATAAATATATATATAACCGCCACTTTATTGTTGCAAAATATTTATATTCTATACATGTCTATTATTACATCAAGCTTTTATTATCAGTACAATATTTACCAAACTATAAACACCAAAAATACATTATCAAATTAAATAGAGCATTTTAAATTAACTAAATCACGTGCTGTTAGATTAATAAGAAAGAATCCATTATCGGCTAAAATCGCCACATTTGTAACACTTGCACTCAGATGGCTCCCTCAATTTGACGTCCATAGAGTTATTACCCTCATTCGTAAGACGTACACCATCAGGATCATAGCAGTGAGTTAAAGTTATTATTCTCTCTCTAAGAAAGCTTTCTCGACAGCAGTAGCATTCCTAAAAACAAAATTGCAGCATTTCAGGAATATTATTAGCTGTGAAGTTGATAGTCTGCAGTGAAAAATAAATAATACCTTCAAAAATCCGGTGGGAGTTATAACAGAAGGTTGCACCTGGCTTTTACAAGAGCCTTCACATTTGTTTACAGCTATTTCACCGTTGCAAGTCCGTTGCAGCCTGCCAAGTTCATCATATTCCTCTAGAAATAAATATTTAAATATTATTTTTTATCTTTCTAACAAGATACACAGAAAAATAGAAAAGGAATCAGTATTATAAATAAATTATATAATTATATATAAGTTATAATTATAATAACTCAATAATAAAATGAGGTGAATAATGGTTGAAGTGAAACGTTAAGTAAAAAAATAAAAAATATGGATTTACATGTTTAATGAATCACATACCTTTTGTTAAGTGTATTTCTGATGGTAGAGTCTCACATGTCTCCTCTGACATGTCTGTAACACAATAAACACAAGCAATACACAAAAAAGTAAGTAAACATGTATCCAACAACATATCTGTTGCTTCTATGTTGGTTAACTAGCTTAAATTTCAGTCCTCACTCCTTTTATATGTGGTGTAGAATAAAGTTTTGAGTGAAAATGCAACCCTTCCTTTGTTCTTCTCACTTCGTGTATAGCCATAAGCTGCGTATTTAACACTATGTCTTCATAATATGAAAACTATTTTACGAGATGTTATCTGATTTTTAATAACAAGTATTTTGTTAATGTATTGAGGGTTAATTTACTAAATTATGTCGGTGGATATTGACCCGAGAGTTGACTGGGGGACCCCCTATGGTGGTAACACGCTAAGTGTTTTATGCTAAAAGTACTCTTCGTTTCATCACATGAAGTTTCTAGTAAAAAATAAAGTTGTGGATATATTACAACTGTTTATAAGTGCCTGTACTGTTCCTTGTACTGTTAAAATTAAGTAGGTACACGTCTGTGATTTTTGTCTGTAATAGCAAATTAAACGAATATTAATTTCCATTAAATTTTCCTTCTGGAACATATCAATTAATTAATTTATTTATCATACACAGAAACAGACAAGGTCCACTTATATGTATAGCAAATGCAAAACACAAACTGTTGCACGTCATCAACTGACCAGCGAACATTGCCGCCAAGTCTGTTAGATTGTAGTAAGTGTTAAAGAAATTTCATTTGTATTTTGAGGTTCTGGTGGAGTAAACAAATTTTTGAAAAATTAAATAATTACCTATTTATGACCCATTTTCTTAAGAGATGTTTGTGTAACTGACTGAAATAAATTTGCTAGTTAATTATTATGGTAATAAAAATAAAATGCTTTTTGAACACATTTATTATATTTTTCGAAAAAATAAAACAAGTTCGAGGTCAGATTGATGTACTTATAGTAAAAGTTTAATATAATAGGTATAATATGTACTTACTTGTTTTGTATATGTCATAAATAACATTCCAAATTTCACAAATATGAAGTGTTACAATATTGGTGACCCTAAGTATAACGTTTTTTTTTTGGTGGAGACATCAGTTCGTTAATTTTCACTGCTTGTGAAATCTTACTAACCGTAGATGAAGGTAATAGTGGCTCGTTATTTCCACTTATCAAATTTGCTACAAGCTCTTTACAGCGGCTAATCGACTGCCTCGGCATTTTCGTATAAACAAAAATTCAACTGCAGTATCTTTCGTGATCAATCACAATATAGGGATAATCACAAGTTTTTTAAACAGTTTATATCAATATCAAGTTTAAATATAAGCAAAATTATAATAATTAAGAAATCATAGCGTAAAGCGTGAATTACAAAATTTAGTACTAGGAATTTCAAGCTGTTATTGACGGAAAGGGTCTTTAGTTTCTTCAGCAACACTATGCAAGGTGTTTCAATTTTTAATCCCAGGGCTTTAGGAGGTTATAAAAAGTGGAAGTTAATGGAAGTAAAGTGTGGACTTTCTTTGTAATTTGTGATTAAAATAAGTCTTTTGCAAAGTGCTATTATAATAACAAACGGCTCACTTGTGTTTTATTTTATCTATTTATTCTGAATAAATGTATTCTTTTTATTAGACAAATATACGGCCGGATTTGACGAAAATCCGGCAGAGAAGCCGAACCGGCTGGATTCGGTACCTCATCCGGTCATCCATCCCTAGAAAAAAAATCGTCGCGAACCCCGATTTATAACCAAAATTTTATAATTTATTGCTACTGATATTGAGCAAAAAAAATTCACGATTATGTAATAATAGTGAAAAATAATAGGACAAATAATACACTATTATTTGTCCCGGATTTTCTGAAATATGGCTGCAGTTGCCACCATCAAAGACTCAAATGCAAAGTCAAAAATATCTTGTTTTTCTATAATTTATTTTTCAATATCTGTTACATCTATGACACAAGTATTCTGTAACACTTCTGAAGATGGTTCCTCAAATTTTTTTCTTGCTAATGCTTCTTAGCCGCCCACCACTTGACTATACCCAATACATTTTCAATTGGGTTGAATTCAGGACTATAAAGAGGCAATCGCAATATTTTAAGTTCCATGTTGTCTCAGTAGTTTGTCCAGGTAATCCAGGTGTTTTGTTTTATTTTCTTTCATTTTGTATATTTTTTTTCAATTTTTTGTCAATTTTTTTTTTCAATTTGTATAATTCTGGTTCTGTTTGTGTTTATCATGTGAAATATTTTTATTATTTAAAAAGGAAATGCGAGTTCATTTTTTCGTAAAAAAGTTGTGGGTTCGTTCTTATCAATAATTGATTGAGCTTGACCAACATATTCTATGTTAAGATTCTGGGGAATTCATTTTCCTTTTCTTTTTGGAAAATGATGAAAATAAGATGCGTTATTTTCATCATGTCCCATAAAGAAAAGGAAAATGAAGGTGTTTCTACAACAGCTTTTTGTTCCTCAGTAACTTATCTATAATTTCTGTTGGATATTCCAGTGGCTTTTAATAATCACTGCTTGAAGTTACAAAGTGGAATTGAGAGACCACCATTTGCCTCTGTTTTCATAAAATCCAAAACATTAGCAATTACTTCTTTTGTCTGGCTAGGAAATAATTGTCCATTACCAATAAGTGGCCTTTTGGGGGACATTTGACGCAATGCAGTCCTGAAATAATTACCGAAGAACAAAGTAAAATAACATAACCTCACAAAAATTTATTTATCTTTATATGGATTAAATTCCTGTCATTTAAAGAAAAACTGTACTATACTTAAAAGCTATAATAGAACACAATCAATCTACTTCACAAATTGTTTTGAGAACATTAAGGATACTAAGAAATAAAAATCAACTGCACCGGCATAAACAATAACCATGTGTTTGAGTGTGGTTCAGTACAGACGCCACTGGATCATTAAACCGATCCTACTTTTGGCGAGTTGGACCAAAAAGGTTTTTTTTGCCAGTTTATTGCCTTTGTACATCAGAAAAAGGCACTCTAATAATAATAATAATAATCATATCTGAGGTATACTATACTCTAGACTCTGCTTCTGCCACTACTATTTTTAATCTTCTAGTAATACTAATCTACTACTAGTAATACTAATCTACTAGTATTACTAGTAAATATTTTAAAGTTATAACTGATAACAGAAAAATTATTTTGTAGTTGTTTTCTGTACGTTGCTGTACTACAAAACGATGTAAAACCAATATAGAAACTTCTTATAGTTACTCGCTTCTTTAGCTTCCTCCTCCATTCCCCCATATTTGTTAGAATCTCAGCACACAATGAAGAGACAACATAAAAACTTAGTGTTATATGAACATTAGTCTAAGTAGTGACTTACTTATCACTAATCTAGTTTTGATGTTTGAGATTTAATTATTTGAATATAATTTTTAAATATCTGTTTATTTCTCTATTTTAGTCCCATCTTAGTAAAATTGTTATACTATCAAAATGTCTGACACATCAGAAGAAACAGTTCAATCCGGTAGAACAAACGATAAGGAAGACAGTGTATGCAGAGATTTCGTACGTGGGCTCTGCGAAAGAAAATTTTGTAAATATAAACATGAAAATGAATCAAGGACTTTGAATTTCTGTCATGACTATCAAAACAATATTTGCCCGAGGCCTCACTGCAAGTGAGTATATTTTTTGTATGCTGAAAATTCGCTATGTATACGTGTATGTCTGCCTTGTGGCTGCAAATGGCATTCGCATCCACTTTGGTACGTTGACATTATGATGAATTATTGTCATTAATTTCATGAACTATTTTGATATTTGAAAGGTAAGTGCAACTAGTTTACAATATATATTTTACCTTAAGCGTAAGAGCATTGTGAGGTTCGTAAATTCATGTTTGTTGCGTAGTGACAATTAACCTTTCAAACATCAAAATAATTTTATTCAAGGAATATATTAGTCAGGAATTCAAGTTAATACGTCCGCATCCCGCAACGCAGCACTTATTTCCTCGTGATTTATTAACTTCCGTGGACATATCAATCGACACTTTCAAAGGTTATGTTGTCTCTAAATAATTCAAATTTACTATTAATTAAGAAAGACAAATGGGGAAAACTCGCAGTTGCAATATAATTTGCAACAAACTAAAGTTGTTTTACACTGCCATAGGCATTGATGCAATGCCTATGGTCACAAATATACAATATTTGTAATTTGTTCTTCATGTCCATAAGAACTTGTGTAAAGTTGGATGCGAATGATTCCCTTTTCAACCACTGCGGGTGCTACAATCAAAAAAACGTAAACTCCGTCCAGTTGCACATAACACATTATGAACCTGTTGAACAGTTTATTAATATTTAATAGTTTTGCTTAACCACCTCTTTCCCTTGCATTTTACAGAATGTTTTAAACCTGACTAATCTCTTTTAGATTCATCCATTGTACTCCAGAAGAAGTGGAGGAATACAAAAGGACAGGAGAAATGTCTAACCAAATCTTAGCTGAAGCAACTAGAAAGAATCAGTTGATGGGAACTCCACCCATATGTAATCAATTCAAGAAAGGTTTATGCCGCAGGACGTTTTGTAAATACCGCCATTTATCCAAGGAGCAGGAAGATGCTGAAATACTAGAACTAATTCAGAATAATACACAAAGGAAACATCCTATCATATTGGAAAATAATATCAATGCATCTGAACTGGTTACAATAGGATCTCTTAATGGTGGTAAGATATATTTGTTTGGTTATTTTTCTCTGGATTAAGCTTTATCTTGTGGAATAATTATTTTAGGGTTACTGAGGCGGAATGGTGTTAATTTTGAGGACTATCAGGATAGTGGTCTTCCCTTAGTGAAGAGACGATTTTTATCTACTCAAGAACAGGAAATATTGGCATGCGATCTAATTGAACCTAATAGAACAAGGGGTGTTTTTAAGGGATATTTTGCTGGAAATCCACCTCCGCCAATGCTAAGTAGGGTTGATGCAAGGTAAAAAATACACAATTAAAATGCAATTAAATTACAAATTTTAAGTATTTACCTACTTGTAGGTCGTTGTTGTTGGAGGAGGAGAACAGTCTATTGCACAAAGAAATCAGCCAACTTAAAAGACAGGTAAGATATTTTGCAGTACACATTCTAGATATTATATAGGGGATGTTTTATACGTTAATTTTAACGAACAAATAGTATTATCTTCTAGGTTTATTACTTTTCAAATTTTTAGTCAATAAATAAGCAAAACATCTATTTTTTTATACATTATAGGTGTCTGACTTGACAGCGACCAACGAATTCCTCCTAGATCAAAATGCTAACCTACGAGTATCAGGCAAACGTAATGGTACGGTGAACGTACCAGCAGTTACTATAACAAATACAAACACACCACCACAACAGCAGCAAGTCAACAGAACAGTTATTGCAAGCGTTGCGACTGTTCCTGTATCATTAGCAACAGTTTCAACATGTAATCCTGTCTCTGGAAATCATTCAGTGTCCATAGCAGGATGTCCGGCTGTTAGTATCGCATCTCCTGCTCAGTTACTAGCACCTAGTCAACAGATACTCGGTAAGTAAAAAATTATTAACAGGTAAGGGGATCGGAAAGAAATTGAATTAAGAATATATTTTGGGGATGACTCAAGGCACAATGTTAGCTTTAGTCTTCTCAGGAGAGATTTAAAGAAGCTTCAAAGGGGAATTAGCATACCTCAACTTCATAAATACATCACTTCAAGCGTATTCACGGCAAAAAATTACCTCATGAAAACTAAAGATTTAGCCAAGCCAATATATCTACCACTTTACAAATTCTTTAGAATATATTCAGGTACTTTTAAAAAAATGGAGATATACTGGGTGGGCCAAAAAATTTTGCACTTTTTACGTTTGCTCTTAACTTTTTTGTTTATTAACCAATGGTGTCGTTGCTTAAAGAAGAGAATTGATTATGGACAGAAAATTGGCCGATTTTTTAAAATTCAAGATGGCAGCCGCGTTTGAAATAGCCCTTTCTTTGGGCTAGTTCTTTTTGAAGCAAAAATGCCATAAAATGTACCTTTCCCTACATTTTAAGACCTCGTTGAGAAAAATCGATTCATCGGGAGCGGAGCTATATGTAATCATACAAATCGTCTTTTTGTCGTTTTAAGCTGTAGTTCTTAAATTGTACTCTTTTCTTTGACCAATAATTTTTTTTTATATTAACCGATTTTAATCAGTTTGGTGTAATAAATAGACTAGGGTCGATAATTCTTTAAATAAAAAAAATAATAGTAAGATGAAACCCATTGGAAAAGGAAGAGAATATAACAAAAATGAAAGAAAAAATAATTTACGGGGGATCTGAGGTCGGGAAGTGGAGGAGGGGTGTTTTAAGGGTAAAAAACGTTTTATCTCGATTTCCAGCAAAACTGCAAGTCCTATGGAAAAAAGTTAAATGGTAAAGTTGTAGGTAATAAAAGGATCTACAACGTACACTTTTTTCACATAACCTCAAAATGTATGTGAAAATTTCAAAAAACCAAGTTTTTGGTTTTTTATTTCTTTTAAAAAAAAATTTAAAGAAATTTGGGGAAAACAACTTTTTATGTCCCAAATACAATGTAATTTTTTTGATTTAAAATGTTTATTTTTTCACCTTATTTTGACTTAATATCGAAAAAGCACCATTTTTCAAGGCAACTTTTTTCCATAGGACTTATAGTTTTGCCGGAAATCGAGATAAACCATTTGTTACCCTTAAAAACTCACCCCCTTCCACTTCCCGACCTCAGATCGCCCGTAAGTTATTTTTCCTTTCATTTTTGTTATATTTTCTTCCAATTCCAATGGGTTTCATGCTACTATTATTTTTTTCCCTTTTTACCATTTTCAAAGGCTTCAGCCCTGGTCTATAAATAAAAAAGTTAAGGGTAAACGTAAAAAGTGCAAACATTTTTGGCCAACCTGGTATTTACGAGCGAGGTCAAATATCATTTTTTGATCAATAATGATCTCTGCATTTGGCACCTAAAATTGACGCTTTACACTTCAGATTTATAATTACAGTACAATAGTACAATATAAATATAATTTGTTTACGATTTATGCCTGTATTAGACCGTTATAAAAATTGCCATATTATCGTCACAATTTATCATATCCAGTTGAATCATTGTATGAAGTAACACATTACTTTTTTTACAGTAACAACAAACCCCACCACACAGCTAGCCATTGCAAATAGCTCCCAACAGCTAGCCATTGCCCAGCAAAATTTAGCCAACAATTTAGCACAGCAGGCTCAACAACCTCAACTGACGTCACAAGCCCAGCAACTAGCCTTGGCAACAACAACTCAACAGTTGACATCCCAGGCCCAACATATCGCTAATCAGCAGCTAGCATTAGCCAGTGCTCCTCAGCAACTGACCTCTCAAACCCAACAGTTAGCTCTGGCCAATAATACGCAACAGCTAAACCAACAATTAACCTCGCAAGCCCAGCAATTAGCCAATCAACAGCTAAACTCACAGGCCCAACAATTAGCTAATCAGCAACTGACCTCTCAAGCTCAACAATTGGCACTTGCAAGTACTACCCAGCAATTGACCTCACAAGCTCAACAGTTAGCTCTGGCAAATACGACTCAACAGTTAACTTCACAAGCTCAACAATTGGCAATGGCGAATACTCCTCAGCAGTTAGCTGTGGCCAACGTACCTCAGCAGTTGGCACTGGCCAGTACAAACCAACAGCTGTTGGCACAGCAAAATTTGGCTTCCAGTCAGCAGATGGAAATGCATAGAAACAATCAAATCAATGCCATCAATACTTCACAGGCTATAGCTATGTCGAATGCATCTCAACCAATGGTTTCATATCCCATTATGACGCAGAGTATGAGTCATGCTCTAACACATTAAACAAATGGGATCACTGAATTCATGAGAATGACATTTATGGTGAATGTGATGTTCAAATGTTATAGATTAATATTTTTTTAACCGCGATTGTAGTTTAGTTTGCGTATCAGTATTTCAAAATCTTTATTGAAATAACTGCATATTTAATAGACCGCAAGTTTTCAGGTCACACCAATATGAAAGATGTCCTTATTACTTTAGTTGTATTTATTTTAATATTTTACTTTTCAATAAAAACAAAGTACGTATATTGAAAATTGGAATTAGAGAACGTCTAACTTCTTACAGTATATACTCAATTGGTAAATGGAAATTTATAATTACAAATAGTAAATTATTTTAAACAAGGTTTTAATCCCAATATAGATTATGTCCTAGGCATAATTTTGATTCTTTGCACATAATTGTTGCTCTTCTAAACTCTTCACGCTCACGCTCATAACTTAGCATTTAAAATCTAAGCAATTATGGATGTGATAAAACTTTTGCTAAGGCAACCTAATACCGTTGGTTAGGGAGTAAAATACCCTTTCATTTCATAAAAAAAATCTATTAAATAACTGATGGCGGTATATTAATAACGTTCGCTCACCTGTTTATACATGACAACTTCATAGTTGCCCTGAGGGGAGAGTAGACAAAGTTAAACCAAAAAAGTTAACTAGAAATTATATTATTTCACCACCTTCGACACGCCTACAACACCATCGATCGGCACGCGATTTAGCTAGGAAACCCATGGGCGATTTATCAATGTATATATATTATCTAACATAATCTTTGTCATAGTCAAATAACAGATGGTATATATTTCTAATACTGGATCTTACACTATATCAGAACGGAAATAAATACCTTTTCATATTAATAATTTCTATGTATACCCTGGTGCCGAAATAGTGTGGAGTGATTCATCACCAGCATATGGACGGCTCAGGGAGAAGAGGTGCAAAGGAAACGAAATTCCATAGGCGTATCATTTTAGAGGAGGCATTTTTGATCATTTTCAGTTCTCTCAAATTCGGTCCCTTACGATTGGAATTGTTGGTTTTAGAACCACTACTACTAAACGAAATTCCATAGGCGTATCATTTTAGAGGAGGCATTTTTGATCATTTTCAGTTCTCCTCCTCTCAACTTCGGTTGCTTACGATTGGAATTGTTGGTTTTAGAACCACTACTACTCGCATTCATCGCTTCCATTGCATAAAAACATTAAACACTCACGTATAACATAATATTATAATTAATTTATATCGCAAATCACCATACATAAGACAAAATGAAACGCCACTGTGAGTGTACACAAATTTGCACACTAAGAAATTCTGTGATCCATTGCAAATAGGCAGACCGTTCAATTGTGATATTATGTATGAATCACACTATTTCGGCACCAGGGTATAGTTAATATGCAAATGCGTTAGAATGAAATAAAGACAGGAGGCTTTCGTCACAGCCGACTCTTAGTACCGGCCGCAAAATGAGATCTAAAGTCTGTATAAAATGTACAAGTTCATTGACTGGGAAATTGGCCAAGGCCAGGCCAATTTTTTTTAAGAGGTCGAAAGTAGAAGGTTTTTATATGCATATTTTAAACACCACAGCTGATATTGAATGCAAGTTTCCACACTACTCATGAAGTATTGCTTTCGGCACGTTTCCATTTTTAGGGGGTGGTTTGCAAGTAGTCATGTTTCCCACAAGAAACAAAAATAAATATGTCCCCTTTTCTCTTAACTATTCTTGAATTCTTCTCTGTTTCCACGATTGTTGGGGTGTTTCTTCACATTTTCGGCTATGATAAGGCGCATTATCCATAACAGACCATTTCTTGTATACTTCGGAACTCATTTCCTCGTGGGAGCTCTGGTCTTCTTGAATTGTAATATCAATTCTCCATTAGGCAAAAATCCACTATCACCTCCAATATGCGTTATTATTAAACAGCGACCTTTTACATAAATGTATTTATATAATAAATTTATTTACATAATGATATTTGTTGGTTAAGCGCCGGAAACAGTAGCACTCAAAGCAGCAGAATATTTCCAATTTATATGGTCATATAAGAGGATTTAAAAATAAATTAATAAATTAAAGAACACTTTGAGGACATGAAGGATTTTGAGAGTTTCATATTTAATACATTGACACATTTGTAGAAGTATTCGAAAACCAATTAGCGACTCAAGAAAATCAAAGGAAAAATTTCAACTTTCAAAAGTTTTTACTCGGCCATTTACTATTTCTGTTAAGAACGAAAGCAGAACAGACGTTCAACTGGAATTGTGTGATTTGCAGTTGGATCGTTTTACGCCTACTTGCAAAATTTATGCCTGATGATGAGCTCAATGCTGGGAAGCACGTATCTTTGCGAAAGCGACTTTCTCAAAATGAAATTTATAAAGCCAAAATATAGGTATGATATCATCTGTCTGATAAGTCACTTACTCAGTTGCTTCGTTTGTCAATAACAAATATTGATTACAATATGTTAATATGGATACAATGCGTTCACACCAACATCCCCAAACTTACCACTAATGTTTTCTGTACATGTGTTATTTTTTGTAAATTAAAAATAATTATACAGACAAACACGTTTCATTTCAACAGCATTTGTTGATTTTTAGTATTTTACTGTTGCAAAAACAATACAATAAAACTATAAACAGAAATAATTATTGTCAATATATAGAAAATACACATTTATGTAACATACTAACTAATAATAATGTACATAAAAATATAGAATTCATAGACACAAACTTAATGAACTAATCATATTATTATATTTTATATTGTCACCAGCATATTAACTACTCTATTAACTTTAATATAATGTTACAGAAGTTCAAGGACAGGGTTACCTACTATGTGTTAAAGCACATAAGCGGACAAAAATTGAGTGAGGACATCAAAACATGTTTTAGTCTTTAGTTTTTTTTTAAAATGCGGCTTCGATTGGAAATCATTTCGAGAAAGAGACAAAAAGTATATTTCCCCATAAAAGGTATTTTAGAACTCATCAGTTGTAAATTTTTAATTTCGAGTAAATGACTGAGAAATATGTGTAGGGGAACATCACAATCCATCGAAACAAATGTTTTACAGCACCTGGGCGTTAGAGTTTGACAGTGTTATAGTACTCCATACATTCGAGCTATTTATGGTTATTACCTTGTACAGACTAATAATCCGGGTTTAATCACCTTATTGTAAAAAAAAATTAAAAATGCAGGAGGTATTTATACGGAGACAGGAAAGTGAATATTTGTCTGGTAGTGAGTGTACCTACTAAATCAGATAGTTAAATCTTAAGAGGTTAAAAATTAAAGATCTACTTTTGTCTAATAAATAGCACTACTTTACACCTTTTTAAAGGAGTCCAAATAACATTAGTTTACACATATGCTGTCAATGTCCTAGGCGGGACCCTGTTCAAGAACATTCTACTTATTTCACTTTAGAAAGTAACAAAACTATCAAAACAACAATCAGCATAAAACAGTTCCTTGAATAATGCAAACAATTAATGAGATAAAATAAATAATTTAAAATATGAATGTGACAGCATCATTGGAAATTAAAAAATGAAGTATTTCTAAAAGTAATTACGGGCAGCTAAAAATAGTCTTACGTTCTTCAGAAATTCTGCTTTGCTAATAAGGTGCTTTAATAATATAATATATGCAATACTACAGCGACCATTTCATATTAGATCATATCACATTATTTGTTAATGGTAAAACTGATTATTATATTATATATCTATTTGTAAGTTAATTAAAGCGAGAACCCTATAGATTATATTATTCATGTTAATATTTTTTCTTCAACTCATTAAACCTCCTAGTTAAATCATCAAAGTCAATATCATCTTGCTTGTCATCATTTGAATCATGAGGAATTGTGGTTGGTACGGATGGGAGTTCTGGTAGATCATAAGTTTTATCGTTCATCTTTAGCCTAGGAGCAGGTTTTGGCTTATCCTCGGAATTCTGAAAATACAGTATTACTATAGTCATCTTTAGAGATCTCGTAAAGGGTTGTCCCCAAAATGCAAAAGCATTTTTCTCTAGATTTATGCTTAGAGCAGAATATATCCTTGCATTAAAAAAAGCACAAATAGTAAAAAAGAAGTATACAGTGGATATAACAGTAAATAAAGCAGAATGCAAATAATTTTACTATATACGGTACGTAAAAGGTACAGTACTAAAGCAATGAGGGATAACTCGCCCAAAATACTTGTATATTTTGTTAGTATCTATTTTACTACCTAATCGTGTGAGTGAAACATGCAGGGTGGACACTAAGGTGGATAATTATTTCTTTTTTATTTAATAATGGCCTGGGTGGCAAAAGTTGCCAATGTTTAGGTAAGTATTTATAATATAATAAGTATATATAAATTAATCACATCCATTTCAGGTGAGACAGGTCTCCGATAAGGGCTTACAAAGCTCCATATCAAATGATGACGTTTCAGTGCAATTTTTGATTGTGCTTAGTTTTCCATGCCACACACAGGTACCGAAAGGTGTGTAAAACTAGTTACTGCGGCTGCATCTTATTTGTGGAGAAGAAAGAAAGCTTGGCTTTAGTCCAGAAATATTATGAAACATTTTTAATACTAAATCTGAATTTAGATTCAAATATTGTGCCACAACTATTTATAGATATTTTTGGGGGCACTTTGCTATTTAAGGTTCAGTTTTCTTAGTTCATTAGTTTACAAATTCATATTTCAGTTCATTTGGTATTCATAACCTATTAGCCTAATAAAATACAGTGTAAACTAACTCTTTATAACAAAGCTCAAGGGACGGAGCATTTTTTTACGTTATAAAGAGTTTTCGTTATATGGAGGGAGGAAGAAAAATAACCAATTACAATAATTTTTAATTTAATTTCTTTCAATAGGTACCTAAACTAATAAAATTATTCCAAACACATAGCCTGATAACTTTGCCTGGCGATTTTTGCTATGCTAATATTTGTTAATCCTAGAGGCAATGTAATCCATGAGTCGAGCACACGTGTCGAGGCAATTACATAACAATCACAAAAGCAAGGGGGCTGTTTACGACCCCAGGTGTCTTTCTTAGAAATTTCGGCACCCCAAAGATTTAATCTGAAGCTAAGCTGATTATGAAAACAATTACACTATTAAATATGTAAATAATTGCTGATGTATAAATATGAACATATTTCTTCGTAATAGAGATTGGCTGTTGCGCTATAAAGAGTATATTAATGTACGGGTTTTGAGGTAAACCAACCAAATTGTACAAATTTCTATGTTATAGGGAGGTTTCCGTGATAACGTACGACAATATAAAGATTTTACACTATATAATTTAAAAAAAATGTTGTCTTGTTATATGTGCCCCCATATAATAATGCCCCTACAGTCTTCAATTTACATACATACTTCTTAAACAGACCTAACAAGGACATATAGTGCCGAAAATAAATTGTTTTCTAAAAAAATGTTTTTTCATTGGGTTGAAACATCACTTTTAAAAGAAAATAATAAAGCAGCAATTTTTGTTAACCAGGTCAGTATGAAATATTTTTTTATATAATTTTACTATAGTTTCCTATCCACCTTAGTAGACACATATAGGTGTGAACCAGTGTTTACATAAACTGTGTCACTGAAATAAAAGTCACAAGTTATTTACTTAGTTACTTAGTGGTGTCCTTCGATTTATACCTCGAACGAAATCGGCAGGGATCAAATTATCATTTTCTTTTTGAATGTGTTTTCGACACTAAATATTAAAATGCTTATGTGCTGTGTTTCCTTATGTTTTTTAATATTTTAAATACCTAAATAATTATTGACGTTTTTATAAAAACGTATTTTTGAGTAAATTTACTCCTAAAGTTAAATTCCTTCAATAGGAAGCATATTTGGTCAGGTACACAAAGGGACTGGTTATCACCATGCTGATACAATAGATGCTCGAAGAGACAGCGACGATGTAGAAAAAATGAATACAATTTTTTCAACACAATCCTTTTCCAGATACTGATGCTATAATAACTGGTTATGAAACAATAAATTGTTATGATGCTTTCAGCAAAAGCTTACAGACATAAAAAAAATAATGGTCAAAACTTTAAAAAAATCAGAATTAACAAAAAAGTTTTAAACAACAAGATTACATTAAAGTAGTTCCAATAGATCCATTATTAATTTGTAAGCGCATTTGTGTATCAAAACAATCAGAAGAAGAATTGAAAACATACATGACTCTTGAACAAGCTTCCTATCCTGTTGCTCTGTTTGAAATTGGTGAAACGTGAAAGACGGCATTTTACTGTTTCCACAACTAACAATAGATGTTAATGATATTAAAAAATTCACGTATGGTAATAATTGATGGAGGAATGTTATTGCATCATTGTAAATGACAACTAGAAGAAAATTTTAGGACAATCTGTATTATGTAAGATATTTGACAAATAATTATGGCAGAGTTAAAATTGATTAAGACTAAGATTATAAGAAGAATATTCTTATATAAATTATTAAATGGGTTAATTGACTGTCAGCAAGTACATAAATTGGTGTTCTTTAATGTCAATGATAGAAAAACATGTAACACCATTTGATCAAAATACCTTTTCACTCAACAAACTATGGGTTGAAATAGCTATTACAAGTCTACTATGTAAGATGGCTAATATCCACCAAAATAATATTAATCTCTTTGGCTCATCTCTGTTCTCTCTTAAAAGATACTTAATGCACTTAATGTTAATATAATGTCAATTAACGATAGCTTTAAATTAAAATTTTTTATTCTTGAATTTTTTAAAAATATTTATTTTTCTAATTTTCATGTATATTATACTCTCAGTAACCTATGTTCCTTCGTGTTTCTAATAACTCTAATTCGATATTCTGTTAAATAAATACAGAAAAGTTTATATGGTATTTGATGGTTAAGAACTGCACACAATCGGTTGAAAGAAATTAGATAGATATTAATATTTTCAAGGCAGCTGATGTGAAACAACTATAAATATAATATGGAAAAGTAGTTGTAATTTCTGAGGATATCGATGTCCTAGTCCTGTTAACTGCCTTAAATCCAGAGGAGAATTTTATATTAAAAAGCCAGCAAAGGGGAAATTATAGTAGTGTATTCCTCTAAAGCTTAAAAACAACACTGCCTATGTATAAACAGCATGTACTATTTTTACATGCTTTTACCGGATGCAACACAACCTTAGCTTTTAAAATAATAATTTTGCAGATTTGTGAGAAAATCTGCAAAAACCAGCTAAATTTTTTCGAATAGTAATGTGTTTTCTGATGATATTCGTACAGCTAACATAGCATGTGTTCCTGCATTATACAATGCACCCAAGAAGACGATAGACAAATATATTCATGGTTCATACTAGAGTAGGTTCATACACATATAGTTCGTTTATTAAAGGTACAACTAAAAATACTTGTGTACGATGAGCATCATTAATGCCGACACCTGATGCAGTCCCCGAGCACTTGAAGAAAGTGTACTTACAAGTGCAATTATGGTTAGGGAATAATATTTCGCCGATAGAGTGGGAACGGAAACATGACTGAGGGACTATTTATTTAACTTTCCAATTAACTATTAAATAAACAAAGAGCAACCAACCAATTCTAATTAATAAACATTTTAGTATTGGATTTTAGCAGTACAATACAACAAATGCCATAAAAATTTATTCACTGCTGTTCTCGTTCGAGGTTTTTCACTTTTTACGACTAATGACCCTACTGCAAATTTGTAGTAGCAAGAAACTTTTAGCTTTGAGGGAAGGAATTCTTTCAGTCAACTTCATTAGATATTATAGATATATTTCTTAAATTTGTAATTTGGACAGTACATAATTACTCTATTTCTGATATTTCAATATATATTCTATAAGAAGTAGGTATTACTTAAAAAAGGGACGTGAAGCAAGAGAATGTCGACAAGTAGCCTCACTTCCATATTATTACAAATCAGGCGATTACTTCGACCCATAATCGGCCATTAATTTGAATGAAATAATAAGGAAATCGATTTAACAACACCTTTATTTATGTTTACTGATTATAAAACGAAGAAAAATGTTTACCTTCCGATTATTTTGTTTAGCATTATCAATATTTGCCCTTCATAGTAAATGTTGACAATATTAAATTTATACATAATTCTAGTCGAAAATATATGATAGAACTTATTTGATATTTTGTTGCCCACTTTCTTAGTTGCATTCCTTTTGCAACTGGTACTTTTATCTATGCAAGTCAAATTAAATTACTCAACAATTACTTCCCCTACATATGATAAGTTATAAGTTTACTGGAAAGCTGAAGTAATTTTGATTGACTTGTAAAGTCCATGGAAAATACAGAGTAGTAATAAATTACTCAAAGATCAGCCAAAGGTTTTCGTAGAAAGTGGTTTACTGTCATTTGAATAAAAATACAGGTGATTATAAGGAAAATATTGATACCTACAGATATTTTAAGAGTAATTTCAATCTTATACCTCCACGTTTTGTAATTGTAATGGATAATGTCATAATTAAAATCATTATAACCTCCATAATAACACTACGTGCCATTATGAATCAATAACACGCAAATTTTAAAATAAAAAGCAAACACAAAGAAAGTTGGTCACCACTTTTACTTGTTATTATTAATTATAAAAACTTCAATAGCATTTATTTATTGTAGACAAATTCTGAACAGTTAAATAAATTAAATAAATTAGTAAATAAATAATAAATAGTATATAAATAAATTAAAGTATGACACAAAAATTCGACGTCAATAATGAAGTTATTAATGACAAAATAACAACAAAGGACAAATTTTAACCGCATTGCCATGGCTTCCACTAATATGGGTACCTGATAATTTTGAATATCAATAGGGAACATGACAAAAATTTTAAATATAAAAATAATACTAAAAAACATGGCGTAACGTTGTGATAAAACGTGTACTTCGCCGCAAAAAAAACAAGATTTCTAATTCCGCGAGATCAGTATTAAAGATCTAAACAGCGATAAAATTGACGCGGTGCGAAACGAGCTGTGACGTTACAGCCTACAATATTGGGTAGGCGTTGCGCTGGAGAGCGGCCGAATGAACTATGAAAACAAGCGATCGAGTGCTGGGATCTCCCATTCTCGTCGTTTGTAAATTGTAGGATGTGGCGTCACGACTTTGAACCTGTTTGAAAGGGTTCCCTCGCGCGCGAGACTAATAATTTATAACAAATTTATTACTTTGATTTAAGGCGTCATATTTTGCTTATTATGCTAATTTTGCTTATTTGCGTCATATTTTGCTTAATTTTCAATATGGTAGAATAATTTGATGCAATAAAAAAAATTGGGAATGTTCACTATTTATGAAAAGGTTTCTGGTATAAGATATATCGAATTTATCTATTTGGACCGTCGTAGATTAAATTTTGAATGATACACGTTCAATATGACCTTTGTTAATAAAACTTGTGTAACTAACGTTACATACGTTTCATTATAGTATTCATATTGAGCTAGTAAATTAATAACTACAATCGGATTTCCATCATTATAATGGGCTTTTATGCTCTTAAACTTTTCTAAATTAAGCATAATTAGTTTACCGCAGGATTTTAAATTTAGGCTGTTTAGGCAAGGTGTAAGATATCATTAACTGATAGATATAATGATCAGATACAAATTATTATTATAAATACGATCATATAATGTTCATTTCAAACAAACTAGTCATTAAATGCTACTAAAGACGCATGTTAATTTACAACCAAAAGCAGTGAATTAGTTCTAATTAAAATCATACCTCCAAATTTTCGCCAAGCGGCTGGTTGTTAGAATCATCCTAAAATTAATATTCTTATAAAAAAGGATGAAATGCAATTACTTAATTAACAGAAATAAACAACATTCTAATTAACTATAATTAAGATATAGCAATAATTGTAGTATATAAAGCTTTTATACAACTATTCTATTGAAGCTAATATTTTTCAAATTTATTATTACCTCTTCAATTTTATCATCTTTAAAGGCATTTGAATCCTAAAATAGTATGCCTTTACTAATGAGTATTATATTAAAGATACTACAGAATGGTATATTATGGGAGAGAGATTACTTTTGCTTTTATAGTTGTCTGTCACTGACGTTGACTGCCTATTATGAGTGCCTCACAAATTTAAAAAACAAAACACTCATAGTCTTAGATCTATAAACACGCTTTTAGGTGAATAAAATATTAAAAAAATAATGACAATATGAACAAAAACACATCTTATATCTTCCCTCACAGATATGATAAAGATGATTTAAAAAATAAAAAGATGGATAGAATGAGACTAAATTATGGTTGTCATCGAGTTTTGATAATGGCTCTACGACATTACATAGGGTATTTTAAATTTCCTGGTAAAAACAGACAATATACCCTTCAATACTTCAAAAAAAATGTGCCATAGAGGTATTATTGCGGCCGAAAGAAGGTATATAGGTGTTTTTTATCAAGTAGTATGTTTTTTCAAAAAAGCATATGTTGTAAATACGGATTCTTCCATGAGTTATGTCAATTAAATTATTTTGACAGCAAGTCATTGGTGGGGTCATATTTAATTGTTTAATAAAACAACAGAATAACACAGTAAAATTAATTTTATTATACTTTGATTTTATTTTAAGCAGAAAACGGTTGCCATCGCTAAACTTGGATCAAAAACCCACTGGGCGAAAGAAAAAATAAATATCAAAGTAGAAAAATATTAAAAAGAGGAGATTGACACATATATTATAATTGATGCGTGAGAACCATATTCCCAACAAGAAAATGAGTCGATTACTTTTAGTCGGCCGCAATAGTACATAACCTGATGCTAAGTATCTTGAAAAATCAAGCCGACAAAAAAATCTTTGAAATTGGAAAAAATATTATATAGATTGCTCATTTAAAATATTCGTATATTTTGTCTATATGTATATGATCAGTTTATTTATGGAGCATTATTAATTTGTGCCTTTTGTGGTTGGTATATAAGTATAATAAGAAAATATCCTATAAAATGGTGTATTTAAAAATAGGTATCAGTTTGTAATTGTTGAAATATGTATATGTACCTTTTTGGTACATATACATTTTCGACAATCCCGTGGTCGACCGGTGCCCTGTGAACGAGGCACTTTTGATTGTCACATAAATTAAACCATAAACACATGTTAAGTGTTCTGTTTGGCACCTCCTTACTATGTAGAGGTATTTAAAAAAAATACACTAAATCAAAGAGCATACCACTTACAATAATAATGAAATTCTAAGGAAGTTCAAACAAAAAGCAACTATTCAAATGTGACGTGAACTTATTTAATAAGACTACAACCAGTGGGTAGGTCATTTCTTATTTAGAATGATAAGTATGTACTTAAATCTGCTTTTACCCGTCTAATTTTGTTTTTTGCAAAACTGCCATTGATAGCAGTTACTTATTTATGTTAAAACATTTAAAGCAATGATTCTGTATTGCCCATATTTCTGCAAAATTTAGAGAATTTTCCGTTCTTTCTTTATAAGTACCTTCATAGCCGTAGAATCGATGGGCACGGACACATTGACAAAAAAACGAAAAAGGTATTTTCATGGGCCATTTTCCGCTGTCAAAAGTTATGCATCCACCAGAATCTTTGGCACTTTTTACATATTGTTTGGGGAGCTGAAAGGTACGTGTACACCAATTTATCTCACTATAAATTTTTCTGAAGTGAAATACTAAACTTCCCAGACTATGAATAAAATTGTCTCTTACTGCCCAATATCCTATTTTTAATTTATGTTCTGCCAACATTGTAACATGTGTGAATACTTCCTTTACAGGAATATTTAAAAAAAATAACTATAGGTTGTTTATTTAAATACCTCAAAATGTAAATTATAAATAAGAAAATATGGTTATCACAATTTTTTTTGTAGGGTAAATTTTGTTTAAATCTGTTCTAAATATTACATAAACAAATCCTGTGTTAAAACCTATGATTTAATGGGTTATTTAAAGTTGATTAATGTAAAACCCATCACCCAATTTAGTCAATTAAAAGATAAATATCAAGAAAATAATAAGTATTTACAGAATCCGCAAATTGAGGCAAATAAAGCTAAAATAAAATAATTACCTGTAAATTAGCATCAGGATATAGCTTGTGATAAGTTGGTAAATTATTATCCTAGAAGAACAAAAAAACTCAAAAACTAAAAGGTCTAAATATGTAGAGGTTAGTTAAAAATCTAATGTCTTCACCATTTTACCAATTTTTCAAACGGAATAAGAAGCAAAATTAATTACAGTTTCACCATTCAACTTACTGTGTAATCTGTATTTGACTCTTTTTTCTCATCCCCTGGTGGTATATTATAAGAGAAGGCTGATGGTGGGGCAGAAGGTCCACTAAAGCCTGCTGCTGCTTCTGGCTAAAATAAAATCCGAATTATATGATGGTGTTTCAAAGTATCTGGAAGTATTAACAATATAGACATGTATGTAGCTTACAGGAGGGTATGTAAATGGTCCTGGTGTCATATTACTTAAATTTGGTAAAGGTGGAGGCTGGGGATATCCGAGGAAACCGGGTGGTTGGGGCATACCCATTCCTCCACCACCTAAATTATTGGAATTGTTTGAAAAATCAATCAACATTGCCTCTGCACCTGAAATTAACAATTAGTTAATATTTGGATCCTTTTTATTTATTTTTTGCATTTACTGGAGGATCCGAATAAATAATTACCTTTATCCAATTGCATTATTTGTGGATCGGGTTCATAAGGTATATTATACACTCTGGCGATTTCAATAACATACTTTTCTACCAATAACTTTGGTGGGCTCTGTATAGACATTTTATGCTTTAACTTAGCACTAATTGTTTCAATAGATTCTACTCTACAAGCTTCTGCAAAACTAGGTCCATATTTTGCAGCTAATAAATCTCCAATAACTTTCAACTCCTAAAAAGTAAAATTTAAAATAAATTATGTAAAATGGAAACATTTGCAATCAACTTTTCTTTTATACTGTTCTAATATACCCAGTACAAAATGCAACACACGAATGTACCAATTTGGAAAATAATCAGATGGACTGGACCTTTTTCTTTGTACTACAAACTGGCTTTCAATAATACATAAGTAATAAGTCATTACCCTTGTTATTAGGTATATTATATTAATATAATTTCTTTATTTACCACAAAAACGCCTGTTAAAAAACACATGTACAGTATACGAGTATATATACTGTAGAATTTCTGCCCATACACATGCAATTAATTTCTTTACATTTTCACAGAAACACGCGACCCAAAGTGATAGGTACAAGCTGAATTCAGAGAAATTGTGTTAATGCGTCCGCGGACGCTCAAATTGTGATTTTCATTTGCATTGAGTTTAAAATGCGTAACCAATTTTAGATGAATCCTCACCTTTAAAAACATCGATATTCGTAAGCCGTCATGGGTAATCCTGTACGGGGTTGTTCCAGGGAATGAAATGTAACACACCTCAATTTTTTTTTAATAATACACTCAGTTCCAAAAAAAGTGACGCACTTAATTTTGGTTGCAACTTTGAAACCTTATTATTTATGAGTGAATGGACCGATTTTTTATTTCTTTTTTTGGTAGGTAGATAAATCTTGTCTCTCAAAAAAAATTAAAGAAAAGGTGAAAATTTTGTCAAAGCTTCCTAGATGGTAGTGGAAAACCTTGAACTATGTTTTTTTCTTAATTTTTAACTCACTCTGTGTGTTAATCAAGTAAAATGGTATCGAAAATGGTTACACTCTATATGAAAGGCGCATCTTTTACGAGCAATCTGTTTTTTTTTCAGTAATCTATCTCTAAAATTGTCCAAATTACAGCTTTTTTGTCGAAACCTTTCGTTTATCCAACACATTAAATTTCAGATATGAGATCAGATGTAGAGTTCATTGTAGGATTATCACCAATTTCTTTCTTAAAATGTGATAAAAATTCGGTTTTTAAATGGCCTTTAAACTTTTTTTAATGTAGGTATCTAATACTTTTTTTTAAATGTACGTTAATTAACTAAAAGCCTCATATTAAAAAAAAAATGTATTTTATTGGAGAAGTCATCAAGGATATCAAGGTAGGATTCACTCCGACGCTGTTTTAATTATGGACATTTAAATGATTATAAAAAGTTACCTAGCTAGTAAGCTGGTGCTCAGACATCATTTAATTAATATAGGTAATCTGTCAACTTAATTACATTGTAATTGAAAAGTTTTGATTTGTAAATTTCATCTATATACTATATACGGAAGACAATGCAATACAAACACAAGGCATTGTGCACAATATAGTGTACTGATGTAGGTAGTTCGAGAGCTAAAGCAGATTTTATTACTATAATATAATATAGTACGTAGGTACCGAAAGAAATACTAGACCTCTTGCTATACACACCTATTGTTACATCCTAATCCTATGAATATAAGGTCTACTCACTTTAAAGACAAGCAGCGTTAAAACAAAAGTATGCCATATTGGTGAGTGACCAACGTACAATGTTAGGTCTTCAGCAACCCACCCCATGTAAACTGTCTGACTAATTGAATTCTAATACTAGTGAGATGTTTTGCGATCATGTCATCACTTATTGCACATGTATCCTTTACTTACTACTTGTCTTTAAGTGGAAGTTAGTATAGGTAGGTATATTATTATTTTTAAGTGTCTACAGTCCACAGAATACTTTATCGGTCTAGCTTAATAAGTCGTAGGTGGTTGTAAATAACCATTTGAACCTTAAACTATAAGGAACCTTAAACTATATTTAAAAAAATAAATGACATACCTGCACATCTGACTGTATACGAGGAGCAACCCATATTAAACTGGAAACAGCCTCCGAAATTCCTTCATCTAATTCTTTCATATTGGATATTAATCCAAAGCGAGCTAGTAACAAATCACAGTACATTTCTACAATTTCCAATGCCTCAACCAAGTAATCTTCTCTGAAATAGTTCATTAATTAGTTGTCCTCAATAAACAAAGTAGTTGTAGGTAAATTTACCTGATAATATATTCCACTCTGACTTTTGCTCGCTCATATTTTCCAGCTGAAATATAATCAGCAATTTCTCTTCGTGACTTTTCTGTTAACTCGGATTTTTTCTTTTGCAGAAGTTTCAGCCTCGAAATAGCTAAACGTAAGTTAGTTTTTAATTTTGAATAGTTTGGACTACTAGAAAACATGACTTCACTATTAAAAATATTTCTTTACGATTATGAATATGAATCATCCATCAAAAGATAAAATGTATTTACGTATGTCGTATGTCAACTGTCAATTTTTACGATTACATCAAAATAGAGAATAGAGATATAATGCTGAATGAGTATAAAATATCTCTGGGTCAACTCACAAAACACGATATTTTGTGACAAGTACAAAGATCAAACACAAAAGACAAGCCTAAAATTCGGTAGTCGTTGATTTCAATCAACGGTTTAGTTTAAAATGTAAATTCTTTATATCCAACAATGCAACAATACATACCTTAGTTACGAGGGTCTCACCGGAATATGAGCCTGGCCGCAAGACGCAAGTCGTGGCATCGGTGTATCTTAGGACAAAAGGAAAATCAAATATAATTAATTATTGTGTAATACACTGGTCCTCCTTGGGACACCTTATGCCATGTAGACGTACCTTTATTATCTGGTCAGTCGTCGACCCTGTGCAAAAGTAGTTGTAGTTGTGACAAAACTGGTCCTCCGTGTCCGTGGCAGACCTTATGCTACAGCTTACATAACATTTAGATAAGCTGTGCTTATGCCATATACACGTATCATTAAATATGTGATCAAATAAAAAAAAGAATAAGCTGTGGGATTAGAACTCGTAACCTATAGCATTAAAGCCACATGCTTTACCCTTTACCGACTGTGGCTACTACCGCTTTCGCAAACGTCTAAAGAACTAAATATTCGATTTATAGGTACATCGAAGCATGCGCATGTTTTTTCGGTGATCTATTTTTGTGTTTTTTTTTAAGAAGCGAGCTGGTAAATGGTAAAGGAAAGGTTCGTTGAAGACTTTTTAGGTAGGTACCTTGAACTTTGAGTGGTTTGAGTTATACGTTTGCTGAGCATTCGAAGCCACCTGCCTTTAATCTCCATTGGTTGTGTCCATCTATGGGACAGAATAAAATTAATTTGCCTACTGCTTTTACCCTGCTTACTTCAAGCTGTATGCTCTTAGCATTTCATCATTTCTTCAAGCACTTCAAGCATTTATCGAAGGAACCCTATTTATTGTTAATATCGCGTCAGTGAATAAACTACCCGTTTCATCCCCAACCTGCCCAACCACAAGGTTCTTATTGTTAAATAAACTACACCGTTTCCACAAAACAGAACTGTAATTTATTTGAAATCAAATGAATTTGAGCTAACAAACAACATGTAAGTATTGTAAGTAAAGGTAAAAAATTAAATGTTAAATGCCACAGCGTGTGACACACACACACGCCGTGTGTCGACCGCTCAGTACATGTGTACTCTACCACCATAGCCATAGAGAAACTAGAAATTAAGGTCCACAACACAGAACATATACGTCTTCACAAACTCTGAAGCTCGACTGATTTTGGTTAGAGGGCGCCTCGATGAATGCGCAAGCCATGCTAGCCAACATTCAAGGTTGTTCAACAAAATTTACATACAGAGTGGTTCAACAAAATAGCATTATATAATATAGGCAGGTAAAATAGGGCCGTCAAACTGACGTCCGTTTTTGGCCACATTTCTGACGTACCTATGTGACGAAAACTTTTGACGTAAGAGACATCTGGCGTACTTGAATTTGACGTTAAAATGTCACAAGTGACGTAAGATGACGTACTAGTTCTACCTTAGTGTCAATACAATGCAAAATGCAATGCAAAATGCAATGCAAAATGCAATGCAAAATGCAATGCAAAATGCAATGCAAAATGCAATGCAAAATGCAATGCAAAATGCAATGCAAAATGCAATGCAAAATGCAATGCAAAATGCAATGCAAAATGCAATGCAAAATGCAATGCAAAATGCAATGCAAAATGCAATGCAAAATGCAATGCAAAATGCAATGCAAAATGCAATGCAAAATGCAATGCAAAATGCAATGCAAAATGCAATGCAAAATGCAATGCAAAATGCAATGCAAAATGCAATGCAAAATGCAATGCAAAATGCAATGCAAAATGCAATGCAAAATGCAATGCAAAATGCAATGCAAAATGCAATGCAAAATGCAATGCAAAATGCAATGCAAAATGCAATGCAAAATGCAATGCAAAATGCAATGCAAAATGCAATGCAAAATGCAATGCAAAATGCAATGCAAAATGCAATGCAAAATGCAATGCAAAATGCAATGCAAAATGCAATGCAAAATGCAATGCAAAATGCAATGCAAAATGCAATGCAATGCAATGCAAAAATAATTGAATACTGGTAGAAGTTACTTCTGCAATAGTTACTTTTCTTTGTTGAATATGTAATTGTTAAATATTTTTTAATATTGTTAAATATTACTTTTAATACTTTTTATGTTATCACTAAGGACCTATATAAGTAAATGGTATACCTACCTGCAGCAATGTAAAATGCAATGCAATGGAATGCAAAAATAATTCAATCCTGGTAGAAGTTACTTCTGCAATAGTTACTTTTCTTTGTTGAATATGTAATAAAAAAAGTTTTCTCTGACTAATACTAGATCTCGATATTGATTGCCCACTTGAAAATATATTAACTGTATCTTTAAATATCCAAAAAAAATTACCTAAAATTACTAATCATAGTTAACATAATGGTAATATTTCTGATATGAGTAGGTAGGTACCTACATAACACTCTTTTGAAAGACGTTGTCTTAACAATACCTACCATATACACACCTCTACCGTAATTACTCATACATCTTAATCATTTTAAAATTTTGTTGCTATTTGAAAAATATGACCAGCGATACTAACAGTTTTCCATGCAACCTACATCACGACGTTTAGTAAACGTTTCGTCATTTCTTTTCGGTACCTAAAGTATCGAATTAACTCAAGTTAAGTAATTTGTTTTAGTATTATTTAGCACACTTTCTGAAATGTATTTTCCATTGTAATCTTTTTATCTTTATGGGATGATTAAATGTCAGAATATGAAGACAAACAACTATTGCCAGCATAATATATATATTTTTATGATATCCGAAAGTAAACAGCTGTAACACGTTAAAATGTTCCGACGCTGATAAAATCTGTCGTACACCTATAAGGTATGTATGTTATACCTATGCAAGTCTGATTTTTTCACTCAGCGGTTTAGGTCAATCTTAAGATAGGGAAGAGCTTGAGCTTGAACTTGAACGCTCGACCAATAAACCAGCAGGTTTGTAGTTTGTCGTAGCAGCACTAGCAGCAGTAGTTTTTAAGAACTAGTTGAAGTGAGAGGACATAAATAAAAAGGTAAGTAATAATAACATGATTAGTCTATAGGTACCTGATAAAATAATAGACTATAAACTGGTATAAAAATAGATGTTAGCAGTTTTAAGATATTTATTAGGTAGGTATATAAGCAAACTTTAAACTTACTTATAGGTACCTGCTTTTAAAAACTCAAAGAGGAACACATGCTCATACTTCGTACACGATATGTTTGCTAATAATAAATATTGCGGTCCTAAATAAATGTATTAACACGCGCAGTGTCGTTGGTTGAATCGCTTGATTCCTCTTTTGATTATGTACATTGAAATTAATTTATAGGTATCCACGTTATACCGGTCATTCAAAGATTCTTTCAATAAACGGTTATACATATATATATATATATATATATATATATATATATATATATATATATATATATATATATATATATATATATATATATATATATATATATATATATATATGCCACCTAAATTAAACATTTTTTGGTTTTGCATGAACGTAGGAAAAATATGTAACTCGTACAAAAAGTGTTTATTGCACTCGACGTGTTGTCCAACTGTAAAAATGTACCCTAAAACCCCATTTTTGCAGTTTTACGGTTATATCTCGTAAAGGACACACAATATAGAAAACATTGTCAAAAACATTTATTTTTATTAAAATATCTGATTTCTGATCTGTCTGAATATTCAGTATACTATATTAACTTTAACTATAAAGAATTATCGAAAATCTATTAGTAATTATATTTCTTGTCTTTAATTATTAAATTTAATGTAAACAGAAGCAAATTTCAAAAGTATACTTAGTAGGTTATCGTTAGTTTATTTATACGTACATATAAAGAAGAAAATTTAAATTTAGTGAAACTTTTTCCTTGACAATGTTTAGAAATAATATGATTCTTATTCCAACTCTTATTCACAAATTGATTATTACAATTAAATTTGTTGTAAATTTGAGACAGGGTTTTCGCGAATAGTTTCTCGTTAAACATACTTAACACCTCCTTAAACATATCGTACGTTATATAACATGCTCGTTAAACATATTTATATTTATCGTAAATGAAATGAAATTTGATTTGGATTATTTGTTGCCTTTGGTTTTGACAATTTTGTCTACTATTTTTCTAATATACTATCCATACCTTTATATAGCTATATGCTTGCCGATTATACCGGATATTAATAATACTAACTTCGTTATTTTAAAAAGAACACATTATCATTATCACTATATCTGATTTCATAATTTTATTTATTATATCTAATTTCATAATTTACTTCTTGGGTCAGTTAATTTACTTCTTTGGTCAGTTAATTTACTTCTTTGGTCAAGTCTATTAATTTATTTCTTTGGTCAAGTCAATTAATTTACTTTTCTTTGGCCAGTGCCTTTTATGATTTTTAACTTCCCCACCAATATGAAGTTATCAGTTTTTTGCAAAAAATCGACGTTTTCAGACAACCTCAGTATGCAAACAGCATTTTTGGTATGACTGTATTGTCTGTATTAGGTATACACGGCTTGGTAAAAATTTGTTATAATATAATTTCAAATAATATTTTAGGACAATGAGATCGCGTAAGTTAAAGCTGCGTATCCACCGAAGGAACAATGTAGAAATTCTTGTTACCATATGTTGCTATTTGTGAAGGCAATGTGAAGGCAATAAGGATAAGAAAATATTTACAATATATTCATAACTACAATATTCCTATCTACATTGTTTTTTTAAACAACTATTAGTGCGATTTTTAACTAATTAATTTATGTGAATAAAAAAAACTATAGAAAAAGAGTGTTGGGATACGTTTGTCCCAACAGACACAACCGAAACAAACAGCCAAAACTATCTCCACTGCCGTAACAAAAAGTTCCCAATTCGATTTGTTGCTAAGTGTTCTACCGTTTCCTTTGATGTTTACCTCTTAGAATAGAAACACGAAGCACCAAGCAACTTTTCATTTTGTTTACTGCAACAACAAGCAATTTATTGGAACTTACTGGAACATTTTAGGAAACACGCAACAGAAACATAAATGATCCTTAATGTTACTTTGATAGATACGTACCTAAATAATGTATTCATGGTAAGGGTAGTTTTAGAGGGTGGGTTATTAAAAAATATATATATTTCCAAATATATTTTTTTAATAGGAAAATAAATTAAACTATACTTATTAATTATTAACACTCTTTATCACCTTTTAGCTTTTGCAAAGTATAAAAGAAATCGCGGCATGTTTTCACCATACACATTATAACAAATAATAAAATGCCATAAGCAATTTAAATTACAGTCCTAAATTCTTACGTGAAATAAAAAAGATTAAAACCATCAATAAATACAAATATAAATATTAAAACTGTACAAAGCAATCAGCGGAAAGATATGTTTGAATATCCGGTAATTTGTCCGCATATTTATCGGTTTATAATTTTTAGGTTATTATTCGATATATGAACTTGCAATGACACTTTGCAATGACACTTTTTTAAGCAATATCTTCTTGAGAAAAATCGTGTTAAAATTAACTTAAAATGTATTAGGATATTATTATTAGGTTTATTATTATTATATTATTACTGTATATTATTATATATTAGTCTTCTAGAGATAATCATCAGTCTTTAACTTTCCTTGAATCTGCTTTATACTTTTATTTTCTAAGAACTCTTCTATGATAATGCACAAGATATGAATAATTAAACCGCATCCCTCGGAAATGTAACAACTTCAATACATTTCTTCAGTGCAGTGTAGCTGCAGAATGTATGGGACCCGAAATAGGACATTAGTAAAATAGAACATAAATAAAATATTAGCTATTACTTATATATTCCATAATCGAAAAATCGACGGTATCAGTAATGAACTTACCAATCCCCTGATTATGCTAATTTGGCTAACAAAATGTGCGAGCACTGATTTCTGGAAAACTTTTTTTATGGATACACACCGATGGTTTCAACCAATTTCAAGAATTCAGGAATTTTAAAATACAGCAAATATAAATTATGTTATAATCCATAATAAATACTGTAAACAATAGGATGATATTTTCTATATAAATATCGATCTGAGTCAGTATAGTTACTTTCTACCACATTAGTTTTATTACAGAGCAAATTTTCAATTTTTGGCGGAGGCGCCGAAATTAAATAATGGATTTCAAGATTAAATGTATTTTTAGTTGAAAACGTCACACGATGGCACCGAAAGTAGAGAGATTAGAGGGAATTGACACCGTTGAGTTAGGAGAAGGTCCGCATTGGGATGCAGAATCTCAAAGTCTCTATTTTGTAGACATCTTTGGAAAGTCAATTCACAAATATGTGCCTGCTACGAAAAAATCCACCAAAGCACTTTTAGGTATGACAACATATGTAAATATTGACAAATGGAAACCGAAATTGTGGCGAACTATTTATTTTTGTAGGCATCAATCATGTATCACTTATTATCCCTGTACAAGGAGAGAAAGATAAATTCGTTGTAAGTATAGGAAGAGAACTCGCAATAGTAATCTGGGATGGAGTAAGTGAAGAAGTTTCAAGCATTCAAAAAATATATGAGGTAGATAGCGATCCAAATACCTCGGATAACAGGTTTAATGATGGAAAATGTGACCCTTCAGGACGATTATGGGCAGGTAAAAAAATTACATCATAAACATGCTATGGGAAAGTTTCGGAGTTTCTTTCTATTGCATTTTCACAATGTTTATATTGCCATAATTATCAGATGATTAGGGTAAGGTAAGGCAAAATTACATATGTTTTGCTTAGAACTTAATATCTTTTGACAACAAAAAATTTAAAATGTTGTTCTAGTGCCTAAAATATCTTTTATCTATTAAATAGATCTATTAAAAATTTCTTGTACGAAAATAAAAACAATTTTTCTAAAAAATATATTAGTGTCTAAAAATTATCACAAATAAAACGTAAAAATAATTATTTTGGTTCAAAAGAAAAAAAAATGGATTAGTTTCTAAAAACAAATAAACTCACAAAGAACATAATAACAAATAAAAGACATTTCTCTGGTACACATAATCTTTTTGGTTAAAGGAACGAAAAATAAGTTTACTTAGTAAAATACTTGCCGACACTAATCACTGCATGCTTCATAAATAAATTGCTTTGATGTTCTAAGCACATTCGCACATTCAATGTGGGCCCACAATTTACACTCTTGACATTTTATCTATTGTTCGTTGGACCTGGATCTACTAAAAAGTCCATTACAGTAAATGCACGCAGCATCATCCTCGTCGTCAGATACATTTCCGAAAGGTTCTGATTCGTCATCTGATTCTTCAAACACTTGTTTTCTTACTCGGGCTCGATTACTTTTTCTAACAAAAACCTTTTTTTAATCTCAATTTTTTTTTATTCAATTACCTAAGACGTAGTCAAAACGCTTTGTTGCTCCTTGCTTTCAGCTCTTACAGTTGTCTTGGCTACGGGTCTGGAATCTCTTCTAAAATTTCGTTAATTTATTTATTTATGTTTTCGGAATTAATATATGAAGAGGGATCAGGTTTATTTGACGAGCCAGAATCGTTTGACCGACCGGGTTGATTATCACATTATATTTTTGGTTTGAAGTTTGACTTAAATTGATAATATCAAC
The DNA here is from genome assembly GCA_964058915.1 of Tetropium fuscum. Taxonomy (NCBI): domain Eukaryota; kingdom Metazoa; phylum Arthropoda; class Insecta; order Coleoptera; family Cerambycidae; genus Tetropium; species Tetropium fuscum. The sequence continues at coordinate 85,788 of CAXKVY010001664.1, forward strand.
ATTCTCAACGCCGTTTCTTTCTTCATTTGCTGTCACCAAACTAGGTGAGAACAGGTGGTCAGGAAAAATTTTTAGATTTAGCAGACAAATGCCCGTAGCTCTAAATTCACTAACAGCGATCCCATTAGTGGCCGCTTTATTATAAGCCTTTTTGAGCAACGAAGAAATGTGATACATTGAATCAATTCGTCCCGGATTAGTCTTTAATCAGTTGATTACCTCTTGATCATAATAGGTACCCATCGGACCAAAAAAGGATACATCCAACAGCTGAAGCCTGTGGGTACAATGGGGTGGCAAACATAAACTACCACATGATTTTTTTGGCGTACTGTAAAGAATTAAAGTCTATGTGACTTGCGTGTCCATCCAAAATCAGGAAGGCTTTTTATCGCAAGTTGGACTAACATATTCCACAGTGTTTCATCCATTTAAAAAATAATGGTTTAATCATGTAAGGTTTATTGTACAACTTCAGAATTCCTGGAGGTGTCACATAGTATAATACTGCTTTCATTTTTAATTTTTTTGTGGCAAGACTAATTGTTTTTCTAAAATTATATGTTCCATTGTATATAGAAGGCCATGAAAACAAAAATATGGGAGACTTTATCAATTTATTAAATATTTATTTAATAAATAAATTAAACAAAACTAATATATTAATATAACAAAAATAATTTATTTCGCTATGTGCAATAACGCAATTAATAATCTGAATTCTAAATGCAATATTAACGTACTGGGTAAAATCTTGGGTTTGTAGCAATTCATTACATAGATAAATAAGCAAATAGATGAATAATAATGAAGGCACACTTACAAGTTGTATATCAGGACATATATACGGAAACGAACTACTTAGAAGTTGTACAAGTTCTTTCACCTTCATTGAGAATGATGTACGATTTGTTTTAGATATTGATCATTTATAAATTAAACGTCAATATAAGTTAAACGAGAGAGGGGATCGTTCTATTCCTTCCAAAACAACAAAGCTACTAGCCATCTAAATAAATAAATTGAAGATCGTCAATGAAGGTGAAAGAACTTGTACAACTTCTAAGTGGTTCGTTTCCGTATATATGTCCAGATATACTGTTGATATAACTGCTACGTAGGTATGTCTTACTTATTATTCATCTATTTGCTTATTTATCTATGTAATGAATTGCTACATATCCAAGATTTCTTTTCACATAACAAATATGAATAGCAAAGAACTTAAAAGCTAATATATATTACCATATTGCATTCTAATGTATATTGTTCTTATTTTAGGTACGATGGGAGGAGAACCAGAACTGGGACAAGTTAAACGAGAGAAGGGATCGCTCTATTCCTTCCAAAATAAGAAAGCTACTAGCCATCTAAATAAATTAGGAATCTCAAATGGATTAGCATGGAACACAGAACTAAATAAGTTTTATTTTATAGATTCACATAAAGGGACTGTTCAGGAATACGATTTTGATATAAAAGATGGTCAAATAGGTAACATATTTGTGGAAAACTTAAATTAATTTACTTGATATACCTACTCCTTTAATTCTATTATGTAATATTAGGGAGCAACTTAAAAATATTTCATAATTACGTTAAGAGTAAGTCACTGAATATATATATACAACATTTGATTAATTAAGAAATAAATGCTTCTTTAAGTTACAGTTAAATGAATACAGTATAGTTCTAAATATATTACGCCACTGTAAACATAAGTGGTAACAATTTACAGTTACATACAATAAGAAATTACCACTGAAATCACAAACTGAACACTTTTAGTGTCTCGTTAGTTCTAGGTTAGCTATATTAAGAAAAATAGGGGAAAGTTTTTCCACAATTGTAATATTCTCGCCCTTTATGTTTTGTGGGTCGCTGAACATGAATCTGAACTTTTCTTTCAAAAATTTTGGCCGGAACCTCTTTTTTTCTTGTCAAAAAATATTATATTTTGGCACCTTTTTCGGTTTCTCTCCTAGGTATCTCAAAACCTAGGCGTTTTATCGAAGAGATCATTCTATACAAAATTAAAGTAGACAAAGCTTCCTACACTTCTAACGTATTTTATTTGTTTTTATGCCCGATCGTTATGCGATTTATGGCACTTTCACAAATATATTTTTTGTAAAAAAAGGGGTGAGAAAATTACGAATACGGCAAAACTTTCCCCTATTTGCTTTTCCTTTTCCTAATATGCTTAGCTTCGTGTTATTGCTAAGAACATCTAAACTAAAACTGATCTGTCGCGACAATTGGCTGGTCCTTATATACTCTTTTCAAGGTTTCGATAAGCTTCCCAATTATAAATCCCAATTATAATTCCCAATAAAGATCACAATATCTAACTAATTTCAAACTTATGTTAGTGTGATGTGACCTATTTTAAGGCTTGTCCTACTCGTAGGTAGATTTACTTTTATTTGAGATATTTTGTTAGGATATCTAGGATAAAATTTACTCTTAATTTTAGCAAATGGTAAACCTATATTCACATTAGCAAAGAATAATATTCCTGGAGTTCCTGATGGCATGGCTATTGACACTGATGGTAATTTATGGGTTGCTGTATTTAATGGGAATCGTATAATAAAAATAGATCCTAGAAAATCAGAGACATTACTTGAATCTATTCCAATTCCGGCAAAAGAGGTAACAGTTATGTTACTCATTAGAGATATACTATTATTACTACTTCCATGTTTGCCTGTAGGATAGAAATCATTTCTTTAGATATATTAACGACTTTATAAATTATATATTTAACTATAACTAAAATAAATAACAAACATGATTTCTCTATTTTTGACAAACCATTTCAGTATCTCAGACAGACCTAACAATGCATCATAGATCAATATCAACAAAAGCATGATACATAGACTACTAAATATTCACATTCAAATAGTAGAAAAGTGAAATGACGAAAGAAAAACAACAGTTGGTTTCAATACTAATTTAATTTGCAATATATTATATTTTGCACAAAGAAAGAACTTGGCAATCGAACTAGTTCACTCTTATAACAAACAAATAAATAATTCTAAATTTATTTCACTTACTTATATTGGTGAATCTTTCTGAAAGGGTTGCATTATATGTAAAGAAACCCGATTTTAATATTCCTTACAAGACTAATAATACACCAGGTCATTTCTTAAAAAATAATAAAGATAAAGTCAATGAAAACTATACATCCGGGGTCTATAAGATAACTTGTTGCATTTTCCCTAAAGTTTATATTGGTCAAACAGGTAGATCATTTAGAAACCGTATTTCCGAACATAAAAATCATATTAAAATAATAAAACATATTCAACGTTTTCTAAATATTTATTAGAAACTAACCACCTTTAAACTTTAAACAAGTTTAACATTTTACACCAAGAACGTGAAGGGTTAAAGTTGACATTAGAGTATTACGAAATTATGAAAAAAAACACTCAGATTTATTGTTAAGATCAAATATATATTAATAATTCTGCACTACTAAATTTTGTACTTTAGTTGTACTGGTATTTTCCATTTATTACACTATAGTTTATAATAATATAGGTACTCTCCATTCATGTTCCTAGTATTTCATTTTGTATTTTAAACCAATAATTCATAGAATAATACTCCCCGTATTATTTAAGGACATGTAATTAGTAGTTTTAGACTCAGCATCTGAAGAAGCTATTGTAAACTATTGGGTAACACAAAATTATTGCGAAAGAAGGCCATGAAAACATAAATATGGGAGACTTGGGAAGACTTGGGAGACTTGGACTTATAAGATCAAATATATATTAATAATTCTGCACTACTAAATTTGCTTTAGTTGTACTGGTATTTTCCATTTATTACACTATAGTTTATATTAATATAGCTACTCTCCATTCATGTTCCTAGTATTTCATTTTGTATTTTAAACCAATAATTCATAGAATAATACTCCCCGTATTATTTAAGGACATGTAATTAGTAGTTTTAGACTCAGCATCTGAAGAAGCTATTGTAATAGCGAAATAATTCTATTGGGTAACACAAAATTTTTGCGAAAGAAGGCCATGAAAACATAAATATGGGAGACTATCAGTATTATAAGGCTCTTTCATACAGTCATTTATAGGAACGGAATAATTTATTTCGCTATGTGCAATAATGCAATTATTGATCTGAATTCTAAATGCAGTATTAACGTACTGATTTGATTTCCTAGGTAACA
>CAXKVY010001664.1:92500-162500 GCA_964058915.1 Tetropium fuscum
TTATTGCATATCTTGGCAGCTATTGACTTTCCAAAAAAAAATGATATCAGAAATGAAGAGTATGGCAAAACACACACGGTCATTTATAGCTGAGCGAAATCGGATAATTATTTCGCGAGATATCGCGAATCGCGAATCGCGAATCGAAAAATGAAATTGGTTTTTCATCGAGGGGGACTGGAGTTGGAGGCTCATTTTCTTTTTGTGGAAGAGCTATTATGAAAGAAATAAAGATGGGATAATTAGGAGAGGAAAGAGAGGGTCACAACGAAAATTTTTAAAATTCCTTTAACCTCTGAATATTGACCGATCTTAAGAAATCAAATGGGTTTTTCTTCGTTTATTAATATGCTATACGATGGCATTGGCAAACAAATGCATAGCGCGCAAAACACGATTTGCCTGTTTTTTCAAACGGTGCTTCCGGTATATCAAAATCGGATGATTAGAGAGGGAGTTAGGGGATTTCAAAGTTTTTACTAGGCGGAACGGAAAGGAGTAGGGGCTCGGGCTGGGCTCAAAATCAAGGAAACATATTCTTTCTTTTCTTTTTATGTTCTATTTTTCATTATACTAACGTTTATAGAACACACCCACTACATATTATATATTTACATATTATTATAAATATACTACATAATTATTTTTAATAGTTTATTTGACCAAGATTACAAACATTATTTGGCAAGTCATAAAATATACAAATATATTGCTTAAAGAAAAACAATCTATAAATTCACATGTCACAGTGAAAATGTAAAAAGCAGCAGTAACAATTCACAAATTACGAATATAAAACGGGGTGTAAAACGTAATTACACAAATATGTATTTAAAACAGGAAAAGTACTTTATGTACGATACATACATTGGTTTACCTTTGAAATAACTATTTGAAAATTCAATAATATATAAGATTTCATTTAACATAACAAAGTTAAGATCGACTTCCGTTCTAACTGGAAGTACCCAATGGTTAAAATTTCATTGGGACCACCCCTCGATGATACTATATAGGATCCAGAAAATATCATCCAATTTGCTTAAGCCGCTCCAGAGTAATGGATAAAAAACAAACATAATACATAAAATACATAATAAAATACATACATAAATACAACGTAATACATAAAAAAATACACGAATCGAATTCAAAACCTCACAAAGAACGAATTAAAAACAAACTAATCAATTTGTTTTTTCTTATTTTCCCAATTACGATTCGCGGTATCTCGCGAACTAATTATTCGATTTCAGTCAGATTTAAATGAGCGTGTGTTTTGTTGTACTCTTAGTTTTTTATATCAACTTTTTTTTTGTGAATTAAAAAGTCGCCAAGATATACAGTAAAAACGAAATTTTCCCATGCTTTTAATAGATCGTTCCGCCCTTCCCCCCTTGACCCCGACAGTACAAACCATGCCAAAATGATGGGGGGACACGATTTGCTACTCTTGGTAGACTGGGCAAAAAATATTTTGATTATGATTTGTCTGTTTTCAAAACTCAGATCCACTCCACTATGTAGATTAGTTATATGTATAGATATACTATATGTTTTGTATATAAAAAGAATACCCGATTCTTTTGAAACTCTGACTTCATAACTCCTCGATTCATGAAATTTTGTAAGTGAATTCGCTGAACTTTTTAAATTTGTTGTTTAATCAAAAAATTACATACATACAGGCTGTACCAATGACGATAGTTTTTTTCTCAAACATTGAATCACTCTACGGGACATATCAGACACAGATACTGTAAACCATAATTGATTATTGCATAGCCTAATGCTTTCTTAACATTTCCTTTTTTATTCGCTTTGATATCTCCATTTTTAATGAAAATAGAGAGATTTTAAAATCATCATGTTTGGAAGCCTTTTAATTAAGAAAAGAATTAAGTAGGCCAGAAAATTAGCACCGGAAATAAAGTTGGATTTTACGTTTTTATTTTAAATTAACGCATTAATATCTAAAATATCATCTTGAATTTAAATAAAGAAAAAAAATAAAAACAAATAAATTAATGTTATTAACAAAACACTACTTAATTAAATTTACTAAAAAATTTCCTAATGAAATATTATTATCTACATACATACGTAATATATATAATATAAAATAAAACAAAAATTTTAGTACTAGCAGACACGCTCATTTTTTGATACCTTTCCCCTAAATGTGTAGATACTTTTTTTTCGATTAAACACCTTTTTCTTAAATTTTTTTTATTTATAAACTAAATTTTATTTTAATTAAGCTAAAATTCAATGGAAGTATGTATCGAAGTTTGTATATAAAATTCAAACAACATAAAAAAGAAATGCTAACATACAACTATTCAATATGTATGACTAAGTTTTGTGGTAACTTTCCGCCTTTCGGATTTCATAAATTGCAATCTAATCTAGGTTCACCATGTACTGACGTTTAAAATTAAATTTCTTATCCGCGATCGAGATAAGTGTATGGAAACAAAAATAATATTATTAGTGGTTACAGCAGAGGCTATATCTCTATTGATGAAATGTCAAAACTGGAAATATTACCTATAAGTAAACCACTGGATGTGGGGACTAGAATCCACTGGGATGAAGAAACTCAAACTCTATATTATGTGGATGTGCTGAATTCTTTTGTCTACAAATATGAAGTTAATACAGGTGAAACTACTTCAGCAAAAGTTGGTAAGTGTAATAATTTATATTACACTTGTTGTTAATTTATATTACATTTGTTGAAATTAGAGTTAAATATGTATGTAAGGAATAATTAATACGTTGTGACCATATCGGAAATCATAATTTGTTGCATGTACCTAGTATTTATTTACGACGGAGTACTAACGTCACTGTTAGCATTTATTTTTGAAAATCTCAAAATTTTGAGAAAAGCAAACAGTGAAAAAAAATATAAATATGTTTGCAGGGACGCCATTGGTGGGGCGATAACATATTATATCTGTAAAGAATTTATTTTGCTACAGGCAAGGTATTGAATATTTTCTTTTTCATACGTAGTTTTTTAATATCTCAGAAATAATCTGCTTTAGATATGATTTTCAATTTTGGTATGTGTGTTAATAGGATATTAAATTACATATTTTAGCTACGAAATTTATTTTATCGCTCCACCAGTGGCATCTCTGCAAACATGTCACTGATATTTTTCTTCATTCTCTCAATATTTGAGATTTATTAAAATTTTGTTATTTTCAAAAACAATTTTTTTTTTACCGTGAGTAATACGCCGTCGTATTTATTATATGATGACTTCTGAGGTTTGCTACGTTTATAAAATACCACGTTTATAAAAATGTAAGATATATCATATCTAGTTACTGGATAGGGCTGGAACCTTTGATGTAACTATAACACTCGGAGTAGTTTCCACAAGCACCAAAACACTTTCACTTCGCTCGACGTGCGTTTCGCCAACCAAGTTGGCATCATCCGGAAACGATTAAAACTAGTTTTAATCAGTTTTTGTGGAAACTACTCCAAGTATCTCATATCTAGTGACAAATATATACCTTAATATTTAGTTGCAAAAAATTAACACGTTGAAAAATAGCAACCATTAAGTATCGTTTACATCCACTTAAATTAACGTAACGCTCGAAGATTTTTAATTAACGTACATCAAATTCAAGTTTGGTGTTGACAACCAAATAGTGCAAGGTGCAATCCTGCAAGGCGTTCATACGCATGTGCGATTGGCGATGACAGCTGGCTTTTGTGTTTACTGTTTATTGTCAAATGTTAAGGCGACTTGAACATAAAATTACAGTTCTTATAGTCAATGTTGTTGTGGTTTTTGGTTTTTAAACGAGTTTAGTCTAAAGTAGTTTTATTTGTACATTTTTTCTGAAAATATGCCGATTTGTATCTGTACTGTACCCTGTACCGTGGTAGCACGTTGAGAGAGAAAAGTACATAGTGCTATGTTACTTTACTTAAGATGTGATTGGGTAAATTAACTCACGGATTCTCTTAAGTTGAAGTTGGTTAAACTTTCATGTTATGTTACGTTAATTTTCTTATTTTTTAAACGAATGTGAATGTTCCCATAAGTTTAGTATATATTCAATTTTTTTTAATTCCTAATTTTTCGTACGTTACGTTAAGTGGATGAGACTTTACTCTATTGGCCCCAATGTTTACTTTTGCATTTTGTGTTTCTGCATCAAGTTCCTGCTGCTTCTGGCTAACATTGCGTTATACCAATTTGATGGTGTATTTAAAAAAAAATGCGCTTCCTGTAAGGAAAGAAAGGCCTAAATATACCAAGTCATCTGAATCTGGCTTAAGGAATTCTAGTTTTAGTATATCAATATTATGGTTATATATTTGCATAAGTATACTTATTTAACATAACCTAAATATTTACAGCTAAGATTATATTAAATCGGTTACTTAGATATTTTATTCTTCGAACTACGAGATATATTCATCATATATCTCGTACATCATATATTGTTTTGGCAACTAAGTATTATATGGTTATATTACTGTTAACATATTTCTCCACATCAGCTATGTAGGTGTATTATTATTTTCAGCTAGTTACATGTGCAATTCCATAAAGGTTATCATTAAGATCTTTTATATCGCACGCATTTCCTTATCAATACATTATTATTTCAAATTCTATTGTAATACCTAACTGAAGTCAATGACTCAAATATTTTCAAGTATTTCGATTGACTTTACGAATTTTATCAGTACCTTGCATCAGCAACTATAAATTATTGATATAGTCCAGTGAATGACAGTGGCGGCTCGTGCCGTCTACACTTGGCGACAGCCAAGGGGTAAAATATAAGGAAGATGAAATGCGCCGCAGGCAAAAATTTCAAATTTGTCAAGGACAAACGTTTAAAATGAAAAGTTAGAAATTCATTCTCCTGCATCTTTTTCTTAAAAAATTGCTTTACACACCGACAATAATTATATTCATCCTTGTATAAAACCTGTTTTTTTATTATATATAGAACTTAGAAATATGATTACGTTGGCGTAAAATTTAGTTTGGTTTGCAATATAGAATAGGGCACCGTGTAGGCCTCCTCTCCCCTTTTAGGCTTCTTGAACCTCATCATGATTGACAATGAAAATTGCGCTGTAGTTATTTTTTATAATGTAAATTATTACGCCTATCATTAATCAATGAAAATTTATTTATTACATATATTCTCTGTAAAGTCATCCGATTCCTGAAGGGAGCTAAACAACCCCTTTTAAATTGAAATAAGTGCAAGGGATGATAAAAGTTAATTTTTCAGTAAATTTCTGCTGTACGTTTTAATGCGCCTTAGACATGAAGAATGTCTCTCAACCGAGGTACTTATTGCGAAATTGTAGCAATTAAAACAAAAAGTTTAAAAGCCTCGCCAAATATTCCTTGAAATTTATTATGCACATATTTTTTTTCTAATATTGACAACAAATTGTAAATCATAATATAGGTAACTATAACTCCTAACTCATTAATCAATTTTTGTTTACCAAAAATATTTTTATAAAACTTAAAATTGTAACTAAATCATGTGGAAACTTTTTACGGTATTCTTTAAATGTTGATTAATCTTCCAGGGAAAAATATATTAATTTAAAACATTGAGAGGCGGCGTAACAGATAAGTTCAATATTTCTTAATATACAATAAGATGGCGCTCTAGGTGTTCCGGATGTGACTACATCGATAACATTATTTAAATGGCAACAATATATTTTTCCGGTAGATTCATTTCGCTCTTTATGAGTTCGGCAATACAGCACACTTTATATTTATTTTGAGAATCAGAGGTTTAAACGACTGCATACTGCTGCAAGGAAAATAACAATTGGAAGATGTAATATTGTTCCTAAACATATGTAATTTAATATGCGCAAATTATTAATAACAATACAGTAAACAATGAACAACTTAACTCGAGGAAACTAAGAGTAAAACGTAGTAAGAAACAAAGAGCAAAACAAAGAATAGATGAAAAAGAATAGGAATGTAGGTATAAATAAATATCAATATAAGTTAAATGTTGGAAATTGCGACCGTTCTCTCATAAGCATACCTCTAAACGATTGAAAGTTTCCGTCCACATATTATTTAAGACAATCGGAGACACTGCTCTTATGTGGTGCCGTATTCGTCCTTCAGTTCTTCCAGATTCCTCGGTTTTGATGAGTAAACTTTGCTTTTCAAGTAACCCCATAGGAAGAATTCCATGGGAGTTAAATAAGGCGATCGAGCAGGCCATGCTATAGGCCCTCTTCACCCAACCCACCGCCCGGGGAACACCTCGTGTAAATACTGACGGACATTTACTGCATAATGAGGGGGTGTCTTGCTGATACCAGATTTCATCGGCTGGAACGCCTGGATCGTCAATATTTGGGGATCAATCACAACAATACGACAAGTGCGGGGGTTTAGTCGTAGCGGAGAAACTCTAAATAAATATCTCCGGTTAAATTTCCCTCAAAGAAATATGGCCCCAAAATCCTACTTCCTATAATACCCGCCCTTACATTTATTTTTTGTGGATATTGAGTCAGACCCTCAGTTGCTCAATTTGGCCTGCCATTATCCCAGTATCTGCAGTTTTGCCTGTTTACAACTTACCATGTAAGGAAAACGTCGCCTCGTCCGAAAATAAAATCGAATTTCTTATAAAACTGGAATTTATGGGTATTCTCTCCAACATTTCCTGGCAGAATTGAACACGTTGATCCGCATCATCCTTGTTTAACTCCTGTATTAATTTAACTTTATACGGATGATATTTGTTGATCCTCAGGATTTTGTGAACTGAAAAAATTGAAATTTGTCAGCTTTTTTTGGAGAAATTTTGAAGAAATTTGTCATTATCTTGCACAGCGGAAAATTGGAAATAGGGGACCTTCTACGTGCCCCTGCACATTGCTCATCTCCTAGAAGTGTGGACTTTTAGTTTGTTTAATGGACTAATCGTTGAATGGACTAATATGTAGGTTGTTAAATATTTTTCTATATTTCTAGCAAATATACTTCGGTTTTACATTCGGATATCTATTGCCCTTCCCAGCTCCATAAATATAGATTTTTTTTTAAAGTATATTTTTAATGTCCGTTATATCGTTATATACACTGTGCGAAAAACAACTCCCTCTTAGTTGTGGCATTGATACCACAATATTTGAGAGAACAGCCTGATCTACAATGGTATTATTTGAAATAATAAAAATTCATGGAAATTACCACAAAGAAATAAGAAACTCGTTAAATATGAAATTGTGTTTGGCCCACACACTACCTACTTTTAAACATACATAAAGTAATAAGTAGATATAAAAAACTATATACCTATACTATCAAAATTAGATCCAAATATGAATTATCTACAAAATTATAAATCAAATAAATAATATCCCCCAAATATTTAATATAAAGATTTGTAGTAAAACAAATCTAATATTATAATTATATTATATTTTTTTTATTATATATAATATTAATTATATTATATTTTAATTAATTTATTTTAATTAATTTATATTATATATTATATATAATAATATTATATTATATCTAATATTATATTATATAAATTTAATATTTAGATTTGTAGTAGTTTTTGAAATAAATCATTCCTATGATTCACGTAATATGTATTTTATCTTATAAATTTAAATCAATTTGACATAAACAATAATTTAAGCCGTAGATACTATAATAGCTTATAAATTAATGATAACACTATTCCCGCGTATCAGGGAACTTTATAATAGACCGGGGGATGGTAACGGTTGAATGTCTCCAATTTCACCCTCCATGCCTTCTCGAGGAGTGAAAGTGTACCTTTTGACAACAAAGAAAAACGGGTTCTAGCCTGCTGGATGCTTTATAGTCATTTATTTTTTTGTTTTTGTCTTTTCGCTGATATTAAACTTTTATTTTTATTTTTTTTTCTATATTTTCTATATATCAGCAAAAGAAAGTTAAAATAATTTTATAGTCTTTTAATAACAGGCATGCGATTTGCAGGGTTGTAAAGGGCTTTAATGGCCACTTAAACGTTTAATAAAAAATTAAATTTTCCGCGTTTTGAGTCGCATGTCGATGAAAATAATGTATAATAGATATGAAATCAGGCCGTATTGTGGAAATTTGACAGAAACATTTGTGTAAAATAAAAGAATACCTCCACTCAAATAGGACAGTACCTAATATGACGAGACGTGGCGTGATACGAATTATACAATTTTTATAATAAACATATATCTATGATTTCAGTAGGTATATTGTATACCTAACATTTCACCACTTTCAGTAATAATAATCCTGAAAAACAAAAAAGAAAGTTACGCGCGCCTATGGATGACTTTCGGCCGAGGTCGGTTTACAAAGCGATACCGTGCTTTTTTATATCATCCAGTCAAATTGTGTTTTTACCAGGAAGGTTTGCAAGTTTCTTCCATTCTATTAGATATAGAAGAAACCAAGGCAAACAAATTTTTTCCAATGTTGTGTCATGAAATGTTGTTAGCAAACCCCAGATTCGAATGCAGTTTCCTAAAGTACATCTAGAATAGAAGAAATTAAAATGAGGTACCTCAAAACTTTTCCGCTAGGGGCCTTTTTGGACCCAAATTTATACTCCAGGAAATAGAGAATATAACTTGGGAAAAATAGGAGGATTTAGTTTAATAAGTTTACCTTATGTTTCTTGGGTCGCTGATTCCGAATGTTTCACTTCCCACCAGAATTTCCTACCGGAAATACCGCAATTTTTGAAATAATGGCGCCAAAAGCGAGTATTTTTACAACTTTTTGAACCTCCATGGAATTTCATGAAAATTTGGAATTATGCTCATCTTACCCTTAACTTCAAAAGTGACATATTCCCGAATTATGCTTTTTGCTTTTAAGGGGTGAAAACTACCCCTACGTGAGAAAATAGAAAAAATGCAGGTCTAAGCACTTTCTGGATTCACATCATATCTAACTTTTGGATTATACATGAGGAATGCTAAAATAAAGTAATTTGCAAAGGGATAACGGTCAATATCTAATCCATTCTGGTGGGAATGGCTGTGTTTAGAGCACCGTTTTTGTATCGTATCTTGCTTAGTTATAACGCAATATTAAAGTAGCAATGCTCAAAAAGTCTTTCCAAATACTACAAAAATGGTTCTATAAGTTTTTCCCTAAAATTCTCAATTTTCCCTTATTTAACGTTGCATACCTCGGACCAAGTTGTTGCAAAAAAAAGTATAATTCAACGAGCCATAACTTCCTCTATTTTAGACCTAGCGTATTCATAAAAAAACAATCTCTCTGGCTTCTTACAAGCTCAATTTTTCCACGAAAAACCGTCCAAACATGCATTTTTATTAACGTTTTCAATAGAGAATAACTCGAAAAATATCGCTATATCGAAAAAACTTTATATATAATTTTTTACGAAAAAATTGTCCCACTATCCATTTCCGGGGTTATTTTGAGTGAAAAAAATTCTACCTCCGAGAAGGTGTGGCATCCACCCTCAGGGTAAAAACACACATCGGCGCTAATTGAACCATCCCCTAACTACTCACTAAATTTCACGTCAATCGGTTGAGGTTCAAAGAATTCGGAACGGAAAACCTTCAATAACTGCACTACCTGCCGTGCTGCGTCTCAGAGCTGCTTTGAGTTTGATCAGTCAAAAAACATTCAGAAGACTATTTGTTTATATTTTTTGTATATTTCAAGCCATTTTATTTTAAAAATTAACAATTATTGAGTTATTTTTAAAAAAATACCGTTTTTGTCGCCATTTTTTCAAAACAAAGATATTTCCGGTGAGATTTTTTGGTGGCAAGGGAAAACAGAATCAGTCAACCAAAAAATACAAAGTTAGCACATGAAACTAAATCTCTCCTATTTTTTCCTGGTGTGCCCTTTATTTAGTCTCTATTGCCTGGAGTATTACTGCATTAATCGCTTTAAACCGAAATTGGAAATTCTATAATACGATATTATTTTACAACACTATCCTCTATATGTTGATAATAAAACAGAAAGATTAGGTATATTATAGGTACCAATCGTAAAACTTGAGATAGGAAAGCGATCATTAGTCAAGCTGTTACCACTTAATCTAGTAAAAATAGGGTATAGTAAATATTAATAATTATTTGTGCAACAGGTACGGAAAGACGGCGATTGCGATGAGTGATGGGCTCGCGGAAGACGCTTACGAGTCGCGATCGCCGTCCGCACGCGTCACACACACTATTTTTTTGTCCAGGTCGCCGAAAATTTTGCTTTTCTATGTGTGCGGAGGAAAGTCGCTTATTTCAAACAACCGTGCGCTTTTCGATTTTTTGCGAAATTTTGACTGGTGCGGAAAATAGACTGTTGCGCACGGCTATACGGAAATCTCGTGTATCCGTGCGCACTAGCTCTCTCTCTCTCTCGCACTAGCGGATGTTACCGGCAATCTAAGAAACAGTTGAAACAACGAAGACACATCTGGAAGACTGCTAAAGATGCACCTGCTATCTGTCGACTGTCGCGAAGAAATAAGTTGCTAAATCATATATACTCGTTTGTTTTCCAATTTTGTTGGATAAGGCAGTTCTGGCGCTTATTAATTGTTCGGGTAAACTCTCGGAAAATTCAGATTCGTATTTGTTCAATAACGCGGCTGCTTGAACCTTAATTTCTTTATTAGATAGATCAACGAATCGAGAAGGGACCAGGAAACAAAAATGTTTCATTGCCTCGTTCACACGTATTAAAAGTTGATTGGTTAAAATGTCTAAAGATTCATTAAACATTTGTATTTGAAACCTCCTTATAGGATCATCAATTCAGTCATGAACTCTTCAAAAAATTTCTTTACATTTTGTTGTCGTTTCCATGGGGCCTAGGTGCCCGAGCCCCCCCGCATCGCGGGGCCTGCAGGGGCCTTATCTCCGCCACTGAATTGAACTTACCTACAATCAAATCTGTTAATACGTATCATTAAGTAGTTTCTCTTGTATTATTATTTTTGTTCTTTTTAATTATGTACTTACTTTGTAAGCCGCTGTATTTGCACAATTTGCCGTATTTTGTTTGTTTGTTATTGTTGTATCCTACCCCGTATATGGATTGTACTGTGGGGTACTGTATTGGAAATAAAATAAAATAAATAAAATCAAAATTTCAATATAATATATCAAATATCAATTCCTTTCAGGAGATGAGCCTCTAGCTTTTATGTTTCCAGTAGAAGGTTCTAACACCAGATTTATAGCTGGTTTAGGAAGAAAATTTGTCATTGTAGAATGGGATGGAGTTAGCTCTTCTGTTTCTAAATTGGAAACAATTGTCGAAGTAGAAAAAGAGAATAACTTGAAACATAATAGGTTGAATGGTGCCAAGATTGACCCTTGGGGGAGATTATGGGCTGGTAGGTGATGTATTATTTAAATATCGTTACAATAAAACTATTTTTAATACTATTTGAACAAAAAATTCTAGGCCTCACATTCTGACATTATTTTCACAATAATAGCTGTTTGTAGAAAAATAGATGTTGACGCTCGCTAATAAATACATTGCTTATATTTCGAGGGCTGAAAACCAAAAATTCCAAGCGATAGTTAATAAATTACTCAACAGACTTTAAACTTTGGTGTTGCAGAGATTTGATGATTGTTATGTTGATGAAGTTTTTGCGTAAGAATCCCAAAATTCAGAAAAGCACAATGAATGAGATGTCGTAATCAAACTATAAATAGTAAATAATTTTTTTTAAACCTACTTTGCTAATTTCGACTCAATACTTCAACCTTTATGGATCTACGAGTATAATATTTTGCTGAATGCCAGCAACGATAATAAAACAATATAGAAAGCTTTCTTTTGTGGTGTTTATTTAATTTTAAATACTAAAAGATCCTACAATTTATGTAATAATAAAACGTCATTTCCTGTAAATAAAACACCTTATACATATAAACTTGAAAATTACCCTTTATTCTCACGTTATTTTTCTTTTACTCTTATAATATTTTCAGAAAGCTATTCTGACTTCTGAACTGCAATAATCTTCCCAAGATTGACTTCCAAGAGAGACAGACTTGAAACAGAGAACATGGCGATTAATAACTTTATACTTGGAGAATCCTAAATTACAGGGATCCCTTAATATGTACCTCAAAATATTTATCTGTATTGATTTTTACCACCATCAATCGACATATTAATGACTTTTTAAACTAATCTATGCAGAGTTCCATAACAGAGATTTTTATTAAAAAGAACACATTTTGTACAAAATGTCGCTTGAAACCTGAGGGTTCTGAGCCCTAGATTTATTAGTTTATATAATTAGCATTATATTTATAGCTACAGATAAAGATACATTCTAAAAAACAATATTATATAAGTAATCTGATTTGTCCCTATTTGAAATCTGGGTCCATAAAAACCATATTTCAAATGCGCCCCACGTTTTTAATTATTACCAAAGAATCTCAGGAAAGTCCAGGTTTGTGTCCTAATTATTTGGCAGTTTTTAGTACAACTGATGATTTAAAAGAAAACCGTTTGTTGTAAGTTTTTTATCTATTTTTATTTATTATGACTCATTTTCAATATACTAATATGGTTAAACGTATTAGGACCAATATTGTAGAGAATTCAATTCTCTACAAAAAAGTTTTAAATTATTTTTGAGACTTACGGCTCTCAAGATATTGCGGAAAAACTATTTATGACTGCTTCTTCAAGATGGCGGCCAAGTGGAGGTGCTTTCAACCCCGAAAACCCGGTTTTACACTCACGCTCCCTCTCCAACACATAAAAAAATAAAATTTTATCCTGCCCAAAATGCAAGGTTCCGCTTAAATTTTTAACATTTCAATGGACGTTTCTATAAACGTTTCCATAAATTTACGTTTCTATAAATTTATATTACAATTCTTGGTTTCTCTGTTTACAATTACTGAGTTAAGAGACAGCAAATTTGAACGTCTTGGAAGTGAGCTTGTATGACAAATTGGCAATTTACAAGGAAATATGGCAATTAACAATGTTGCAAATATCAAATGTAGTGTTAATTACATAATTTTCCATCCTGGACTTTATTAGGCACTATGGGACCTAATGATGCAGAAGGAAAAATAATACCAGGGCAAGGATCGCTTTACAGTTTGGAAAAAGGTGTTTTAAAGAAACATGAGAGCAATATTGGCTGCTCCAACGGACTAGCATGGAATATAAGAGAAATGAAAATGTACTATATAGATACCCTCGTCCCTACTGTTTTTCAGTATGACTTCTCAAATGCAGGAGCAATAAGTGAGTATAAAATAATTACTACCGTAATACTAAACCCAACTCGCTAATTTGGATGCCCTCACCAATATAATTCGAGAGGTTTTCTGCCGTACACCAGTGGCGGCTCGTGGTAGCTGCAAGATTGAGGTCACAACTTTCAGGCATTTTCAGTCCTTAAAACCATATTTTGCACACAACGATCTTTTTGCATTAGGTACCAAAAGATATACATGGCCAGCAGAACAAATTTTCTTTATATGAACTTCCACAGAGCCTTTGATAATTATCATGCCAAGAAGATTGAAATATTCCCGAACTTCCCGACCTCTTCTCTTTTCATTAAATATTGAATTTACTCTTTTGTATTGTTATAAGGAAGCTTTAGAAGTTGTAAGGAACTACCGCGCCAATATTCTTGGCTAAAAATATGACCTCGATGAGAGGGGATCGAGGGGTAGCATCGCTTTTTACTCTTAATATCTATGTAGGCCAAGACCATCTCGTAAAGGGGAGGCCGCTGGAATTCTTACTGGAATAATTAGTTTTTTTTATAAATGACGATTTAATTTTCAGGTGATAAAACACCTGTATTCGATTTTAAAGAAAATAAGATCGAAGGATTACCGGATGGTTTGACAATCGATTCGAATGGTGCTTTATGGGTTTGTAGTATATATGGTTCTTGTATTGTCAAATATGACCCCAAGGAAGGAAAAATATTGAGAAGAATAAAAATACCTACTGCTCAAGTACGTAGATTTACCTCTAGGTACTATACAGACTTACTGTTTGTAATATCGAAATATGAGACAAAAAAATATCAAAGGATACCCACAATTGCCGGAATGGGAGATTGGGGCACAATAACTTTTCTTACAGCAAGCTAAAATCGTCACTATAAAGGCGCTTTCCTTCAACAAGTGGTTATGTTTTGATAGAATACTAATAACAATTTTAACACAAAACCCATCAAAATAATACACTAAATTAAAGAATAACTGTATTACTTCTATTTCAAGAATTATTGTTGACCCCACTTTACCACAAAACGTTCGATGGTATTAGGCAATTTAGGCATCCAATGAATGCCAATGATGCCGATATGACATGGCCGAGGATCGTGTAAAATGGATCCATCCGTAATATTTCAATTGAACATTCTTATTGATAAATATCAATATTTTGTTGTACTACATAATAATGTCATAATGTGATGGGCGATGTACCTATATAAAATCAATTGTATTTCCTTAAATTCATGGAAATCGGTTATACTCGACAACGCTGTTAAAAATGCGGTAGCAATGAAGGTTTTTTGCTCGGGTTTTTATGTTACATTTTATATTACTCATATTTCGATGTTACAAACTTATAGGTAGGTACTCTATGTAGCTACTATAGAAACATTATTTGAGTTCTCATAGGTATGCACTTCTATAATAATTTGAATTCCCAAGGTAACCTCTACGACATTCGGTGGGAAGAACTTGGACAAAATTTACGTCACCACAGCACGGATTCCCGTTAATGGAAGAGTCCCTGAGGAACCTGCGGGTACAACATACGTGATATATAATGCTGGGGCAACTGGATATCCTGGAACTAGATACATACCTTAATAAAATGATCCGCAGTTAAATACATTTTTATACGTACCTATACCTACTTTTTATATACCGTGACAATTTATATATTTACGTAATTAATATTAAAATTTATTAATATTAAAACGATTTTTAATATACAGTGCTGGCCAATAGGTTGGAATAATTCAATATTTTAATGTAATTTTGGATTATCTTCTGAATAATATGGAATATCAAAATACGGTTTTAAGTATGTTTTTGGAAATATCATTGGTAATAAATCGCCTGAATATCATGTTTCTAAAAAGAAATATACGGGGTGAAAACTAGACCCCTACAAAAAATCAAAATTTCATTCTTACCGAGGATTTAGGGAAACCATAATGGAGATAATTTTTTTATACCAAGGTAGCAAGGTAGGATTTTTTTCTTATTTTCAAGTACAATGTTTTGGTTTCAATAGTTATTTCTCGCGCGAATGATAATGGAGTAGAATTTGGGTTAATCGATGACAATACTCATGACTCGATCGATGACTCTAGCCATTGTGGAGGAATGGGAAAACGTGCCACAGAATAACATCAATAACCTAGTCTTAAGTATGTCCAACAGATGCCGGAAAGTTCATAACAACAGAGGAGGGCCTAGTCGATATTAAACTACCCCTTCCAGCTTGCTAAGATTTATATTAATTATTCTAATAAAATTAAGATAGGAAATTGCAAACTATTTTTCTCTATCTGAAACGTTTCCGAGAAATCTTAGATCAAATTGAAGAATTTCGATTATCAAACGTAATCCGGTGGTGACTTGATTGTTACAATACTTAGCTCACATGTTCATTAATTACTACCGCAGCTTTTTTAAATGTTTTATATAGGGATTTACCGTGTAATTACAACGAAATTGTAATTATGATAATACTCATCCTCAAGAAAAATAAAAAACCATTTAGACATACTTATCTAAGGTTTCCCTTCACAGATTTAAAATATTAAAATTATCGTTCATTTTAATTATACAGGGTTTTGCACACAGCTTATTTCAATTTAGAGACATTTTGTGACACATGCTTATTATATTAAATGCTTTCCCAGGCACCTGTATAAGCAATGACAATTCTAGCTCCTAAGACAGTTAGAGGCATGCAAGCTTACTTGAAAATTAGAAAAAAATACATTGAACCCCGCTCACCTCCTAGGAGTGTGGACTTTTAGTATGTTTATCTCCAAACATGTCCAAAGTCCTAAATCAAAAAATGTGTTCCTTCCATTTCCCTCTACAACCTTGCGTGGACTGTACTGTAGGTAACGGTATTATTTCAAATAGAACAATAAAAAATAATACAATTATTTTAACTTTTATGAATTGACTTATTTAATAAATTATTAACTAAAATATTTCTATTCAAACTATAGTGAATTTTTGAAGTCGTAAAACATGTATATACTTATGTATTGAGAAGATGGATAATATTACCTACAAGAATTTGACATTGACACACTACTTCTAAGTCTTTAACAGTTCTATTACAACTTGTAGCTAACGGTCGCGGGTATCGACTGAACATTATTTGGTTTCAGTTCAATTAACTTTTACCTCCCAACGGACGGATAATAATAAAGCGTTAACAAAAAGGTAAATGAAAAGAAATGAAACTTTCATTGTTATAAAGAAAGCAAATACACAATTCTGTATAACCACAATTATCAAATTATATGGAGCTACTACTTAGTGCAGTAGTATTAGGCTGCCTCACTGCTTGTGTTACATAATATATAAAAACATAACTTGTTATTATCATTTTGCTTCTATGAATACGCTTAGATATTGATTGTATTGTGAACCGCTGTCAATATACAGTAACTTAGTATTAGTGTTTAATTATAATAATATAATTAATACTACATCAGAAGTGGTTGAACCGTGTAAAGTGGTGCAACAGTGAACAAGTTTTGTGCAGCAATTAATTCAAGATGCCCAAGTCCCGAAAAAGAAGTAGAAAAATCGTTCGTCCTCGTCGTCTTCTACGTCCTCAATATCTACATCGTCGACGTCTACATCTACATCTAGTGTCTGTACAAGTCGAAACCGTAAGCGAACAAGAAAAGCAGATCAAAAGCTGTAAGTAACCGTTACCCCCGATTCTATAACGAACAGACTAACTCCTCGAATATTTTGGTCTCACCAATAATACCCGAGTTTCACCCAAAAAACATGGATGTAGCTGACTGGATTGAGATCATCACTTATAATTCTAAAACACATAAATGGCCTGATAGTTTTATAATTTTTCAAGCTCCCAGCAAATTAAAAGGTACTGCGAAAACGTGGTACGATACCTTCGTGGTACGATATTCAAAGCAGAAACATGTGGTCTCGGCTTACTTGAGCAAATTGGAAAAAAAATCCTTTCTACCTTTCAAATTAACCGTTAAAAAAATGTGCCAAATAAAAGTAAGTTTAAATAGGAAAATAAAAAAGCAATTAAAATTGCTACAAAATCAGAAAACATCCAGTTAATTAAAGATACGAATAACTCTTCGAAATTCTATAAAGAAATAAAAATAAACGGAATTAAAGTTAATGACTTTATAGACTTTGGTAGGCCGATTGTTCAATTGTAACGTTCCGTCTTGGACAAAAATTTAAATCAAAAATTAAATCCTTAACAATCCAGTAACTCTATCCGGGTTGTTAGGTATTGGTATAGACATTACACAATTTGCCGAGGCGATTACCGATATAGATGGTGTAAAAATTAAAAAAAATTACGTAATAAACAGTGAATCATTATGCTCTGATATCATTATCGGTCGTAACTTCACTGAAAATATAAACATAGCCTATTATCGCATTGATAACAAACTAACGTTTCAGTATGAAGGTGGAAAGCCGCACTGGATCGAAAATATAGTTCATGTAGTTGTCGACGTCTGAGACGCAAACTCTTAAGATTTAGAGAACAAAATATTAACAGATTATGAATCGAATTAACTAGCAATAAACTTGTCACGCATCGAGCATACAGGGTAGCCGAAAAAGATAAAACAATTTTGAGAGGAATTATTAAAGAATATTTAGATGCCAATATTATTAGGGATAGGATATCACCCTATGCCAGTCCTGAATTACTAGTCAATAAAAAGAATCAAGACAAAAGACCGAACCTTATGGTTTATAAATAAAAATTACAACGTCTTTATTTCTGATTGAGTAAGTTATTTATTTAGGTTACGAAATTTCTGAAAACCAAATTAAACCAAGTCAGTTAAAAACAGAGGCGGTGCATAATGTCCCATGTCCAAAGAACCAACCTCAGCTAAGGCCATTTTTAGGATTCTTTAGGAAAATTATACCTAATTACGCTCGAAAAACTGTAGTGGTAACAAACTTGCTAAAAAAAGTCTGTTTGAGTATGGACACCAGACCACACTGAAATAATAAATGAATTAAAGAATAGAATATCATCCACTCTTATTATGTCTATCTTTAACGTAAAACTATCAATAACAGTTTACAGTGACGAGAGTCGAGACGGGTTTGCAGGCATTATGACTCAAAAATCTGCAAACAAAGAAAATCCAATAGCATTTTTCAGTAAACAGACAACGGTTCAAGAAAAAAATATAATTCATTCGACTTAGATTTCTTGCAATTATAAAAATTTTAGAACGTTTCAAATTTTATCTTATCGGGAATGAATTTACAATAATAACTGATTGTAGTGAGGTGAAATGGGCCATAGGTAAACAAAGTATTATTCCCCGATTTGCTCTACGGGTACTGTACTTGCTTAAAAAAACTGACAAACCACATATTGTAATTCAGGAAATAGATTATCTATGCGAAGCTCCAAGTCAGAATAAAACGATAAACGAAATAAAAGAAATTCTTTTCAGTAGACACGTTGATAACAATAAAAATATTCTTGTCGCTAGCAAGTGGCCAAATATAATCATGAGTATAACAGCAAATAACTGGGACTCAAATGCAAAAGTTCAGCAAGATATTCAAAGCACGAAATACAGGGTCACAAAAAACACGCCTGCGAACTACAAATCGGATTTCTACTAAAAATGGATGACGACAAAAATGCTATGGAAGAAGATATAATAATCGATGTAACAAAAATTAGAAAAGAAACGTCTAACTGTCTAGAAAAAAAAACACAATAAGCCAAAATCTAACTTTTAATAAAAAGAGGTTACGTCCAAAAATATTGCATGTGGAAGATCTCGTATTAACTAAAGTAATAATTTTTCGAACTAGCAGAGAAAGTAAAAAGTTACTGCCAACATTTTGGTAGGAATGACCGGTATAAGGTCAAGGAGGATATCCATACCAATCGATCAAATCGCCCTTATGAAGCAGTGGTGGGAGTCGAACACTTAAAAACCATTTTAAAGTAACTAAGGTAAATAGTAGCCCATTGACGGCAAAATAGTAGCCCCTTGATGGCAATAGTAGACCTTTGACGGCAAAATAGTAGCCCTCTAACGGCAAAATAGAATAGTAGCCCTTTGATGGCAAAATAGTATCCCTTTGAAGGCAAAATAGTAGCCCTTTGAAGGCAAAACAGTAGCCCTTTGGTCGCAAAATTGCAGCCCTTTGACGGCAACAGCATCCCTTGACGGCAACAGCAGCCCTTCGACGGTAATATTTAACTTGACAGAAGTAGCAGCCCTCGATTCGCAATAGGTCGATTACTCGATTACTCTTGATGGCATTCGTGCTCTAGCGTCAATAAAGCAAACCAAATTTCATAAACCAATATTATGTAATTGCACTATACTGTATCCAACGAGAGAATGGACATGCACTCGAGCGAAAATTCGTCTGTTTTGGTCATATCTCCGCCCCTTAGAACATTAGTTCAACGCCCTCAACGTCTTAATTGGCTCAGCAGGTAGCCAGGGCCGGCGCCTGGGTCCGATATCTACCTGGAACCTAATTATATAAAGTACCTACTACTGCCTACCTATTCACAGTTTGTATTTGTAGTCTCGCACGTACGGTTATTTTAGTTGTGTTGTTTACGGTTGTGAAATAAGTTTTAAATCTATTATAAGAAGTCTCTGGTTGCTGCCAAACCAGAGACGAGATAAATCCATCATTATCGCCAATTAAGAAGAATAAAAGAGGCCAGAGGTAAAGAAATATAATAATAAATATGTTTTATTTAATACCCATACTATTCACCACCAGTAACCGTGGTCAATGATTTATTTTTGTTTTTAATTTTAGGTCGTGCATCAAAGTCAAAAAATAATTATAATAAATTTATATAAGAAATTAAAGGAAGACAATCCGCAAATGTCGTACGAAGAGACAGTTTTAACACTAACCAAACAAACGAGCATTGGAAAAACTACAATGAAAAAAATTTTAGCAGAATATAATAGAACCGGTCAGGTAACGGAACGGTAAATTTATGTTCAATAAATAAAATGTTTTCATGTTTTCAAAATAAAATTTTTTTCACCTACTTACGAATTTATTTCATCGAATGACGGTCCTGCGTAGCTCGTTACAGAGCCCCTCCTCTTTAGTCGCCGATGCGCAAAGCAAGTCTATTCTCTCGTTGGATAGAGTATAGAGTACTATAAGAGTAGTTATAACAAATGACACTTATAGTAATTTATCCTTACCGGGTGGAGACGTCATCCGAGGACGGACGATTATTATTACTATTTTGCTGCTATGAATACGCTTAGATATCGATTGTATTGTGAATCGCTGTCGCATAAACAGTGTAATGTTAGTATTGATATTTAATTATAATAATATAGTTAATACTACAGTAATCTATTTTACCGAATTTAAGTGTAAGTACTTTATATATGAAGCTTATTAGTTGATTGTTAAGATTTATTTATTGCAATGTTACAAAATAATAAACATAAAATACAGCTAATAGAAAAAAAAATACAACACAGTATGAAATGTAATATTTATGTTATACATCGCGTAATTAACCTTCACAACTCATTTCGAAGGTTGCAGTTCTATCGAGCTTTCCGTTACCGTAAATATTTAAACGTAAATTTTAACGTAAATTTAACGTAAATTTAAACTAATTCATGAAGATAATACTAATTATGATTTTAATAATACTAAACAATATCAACAAAACATATAGGTCTCATATAGGTGTATCCCTTGTTATGTATTTGCAATCCTAGTTAAGAGTTACGTTAATATTCGGGTTTTATTAAAGTACCACACTCACGCCAGGAAAGCCTTTAGCGTTGATTCCAGTAACTCTGTATGTGCCCTTGTATTTCGCACTTGTAACATAAAGTTCATCCAAATTTGGGCCCCCAAACGCTACAGAAGTTACCTACGAAAGATAATCGTGGTTAGTTAATTGGCTTATTAATAAAATTACAAGCGGAAATACTACAAGTAAACATACAAGCGGAAATACTAATCAAACACATTAAAATAAATCATGTGAATTCTAAAATTATATTACTTTAGTTAGTTCTGAGATAATTTCTAGTTCAATACATTTGAATGCTATTAGTATTCAACATTTTACCGCTATTTTGATGGACTAAAAATCGGTACCTAATACAATTTGATACGATACAAAATAATTATATGTTTGTCTGACAAACATATATGCCTCACAAACATTAAGTACCTATGTGTGTAGGGAATAGTTACACCATACATTAATATATACCTCTTGTGCAGGAATTTTAATAGTCTCTAGTAATGTCTCTGGTTTTCGAGGGTCAATTTTAATTACACGACCCCCATCATAAACCGCAACCCATAGGTTACCATCAGTGTCAATGGCCATGCCATCAGGAAGTCCAGGAATGTTATGATTTTCTAATGTAAATATAGGTTTACCATTTGCTGAAATGTTTTTTAAATAATTATATACAAGGCAGGTAAATTAAACTGTTGCTATCAATTATTAATACAAAGTTAATCAATAATAGTTATTTTTAAATTAGTAAATAATGGAAAAAAAATAAAAAATAAGATGGTTTAACTATGAATGCAGAGTAGAATTAGAGAGAAGGAATCGATTAAAGTTAAACAAGTTATAATAGTAGAAATGTCAGACACTTACAACAATATGGTGAACAGAAAAACAAAACGAAAACGCTGTTGAGGGATAAAAAGAAAGTACCTATATAAAGAAAATCTATTAGTATCGAAGAGAACTACAGAAATAAAACATTTATATCAGATAATTAATACCATTTTTTTAAGAAGAAGAACCTAAAAATGACTAGTGACGAGGATGAAATTTTAATTAGATGGGGATAGTTTTTTGAGGAGCTTTTAAGTCATGATGACAGAATGGGAAATGCTAACACTGTGGACATCGCGAATAGTGATCCACAACCAATTTAATAAAATTTTTCAACGAAAGGCGAAATAAAAGAAATAATAACCAAGCTAAATAATAATAAAACCCCAGGATGATATAACAGCAAAAA
This sequence comes from Tetropium fuscum, assembly GCA_964058915.1. Taxonomy (NCBI): domain Eukaryota; kingdom Metazoa; phylum Arthropoda; class Insecta; order Coleoptera; family Cerambycidae; genus Tetropium; species Tetropium fuscum. The sequence continues at coordinate 114,847 of CAXKVY010001664.1, forward strand.
TGTTAAATATGGAGGAGGGAAAACTAAGGAGTGTGTGTTGTTTACGAAAACATGGAAGCAAGAACGAAAACCGAAAGAATTCACAGAGGCGATATTATGTCCTTTATGCACAAAAAAAGGGGATAAGAGTGGCTGCTCAAATTATATGCATAGCTCTGTACATGGGATAGGAACGTGCCCCACCCCACAATGCACATGTGGTAAGAAATTATTTGCAGCGAAAATTTGGGCACTAGTTTTTTTCGACTAATGGACCGATTCGGTGGCCTGCTCGTTCATCGGACCTTACGCCACTCGATATTTTTTGTGGGGCCACATAAAAAACGTAATGATCACGTCGCCACCAGCAACACTTGAAATGTTACAGAATCGGATAAGAGACGTATTTGCCAGTATTATTTCTAAATTACGTAACGTTGTCAAAGAAAACGTATTTCGAGTAAGAGAGTGTATAGATGTGCAAAGTGAACACTTTGAGAACTTGACTCATGGCAAGTTGTAAATATTTGATTGCGTTTTTTATTGATGTGTCACATATTGTTGTTTTTGTTGCTTAAAGAATATTTGTACCTACTATTAGTTTAAATTATTTTAAAATAGAAGAAGAAAGAATAGGTCTGAGTAAGCAGTTGTGTAAAAAAGTGTAAAAAAACAAGATTGTCAACTTCGGTCCTCTCTGTAACACAAATAAGAAACAAAAAATCTAATACATTCATTTCTTTGATTTTTTATAAATATTACAACATTAAAAATTCTAGGCCCGTCACGTAACACTACATAAAAAATAAAATTGACTGTAAAATTCGAAATGGTGTAAACAGACAAGAATTATGGTACAGTTATATGCAGAATGACCTCTAGATTTTAAAAATGTAATCATATACAGGGCCTATTTAAAAATCAAAAGTTCAAGGCAACTTCCCGGGAAAGCGGAAGTGGTACGAACTTGATAAAACTGTCGTCTTGATAACATGTGACGCATACCAAGTTTCATCTTAATGAATCCTTCCAACAATGATAAACATACTTAACATTTTAAATACACATATTTCAGCGAGCTCTACAGATCGGCGAGCTCTACATCGGGTCCTGAGCGAAGACCAAATGGCATTACTCAGAATTAGTATAACCCATGACCAAAACAGTTTGGTGAAAGCGGGATTCGGTTTATTATTGGGCATGTTAAGGGCAGTTATAGATACTTCATCTACTTTATTGTCGCTGTGGTTATAAAAATAGTAGTGCATCATGGAGATTTGTGGTATGGGTCATAAGCCAATAGAACTTTCGAACGTGTTAGCTATTATAATTTAAGTGGTGTTTTTAGGTGATGTAGACTACATCTACTGTAATGTCTTACTGTTTTGTTCTTATTACTTTACATTGTAACATTCTGCAAAATAAATCATATTTATTATTATTAATATTATTATTACTATTACACATGATTACACATGATGGGACCGCCTTGAGTCCCAAGTCACGGGACTCAAGGCGGTCCCATCGGTAAGATTTCGATTTTCGAACTTAGGCAACGCGGGCGTTGGTTGGCACCAGCAACGCGGGCGTTGGTCCCAGATAAGTGGTAATAAGGACCAGAGTAATAAATCTCGATAACTCAGATCCATACTATCATACATAATACATAAAAATTGTAGAGACTTTGCCACCAAGCCACCCGTAATAAATAGGATGGTTTGAAGAAAAGTACTCAAGTAAAAAGGAGGAATGCACAAAGGGCCTAGTGGAAGCATATACATACATACATACACATGATTAAACAAATGCCTCACCTATTGTTCCATTTTCTATATCGAAGTCATATTCTTCAACGGTTCTTTTGTGTGAGTCTATATAATAAAACTTATTTAGTTCAGTGTTCCATGCCAACCCATTTGATATTCCAATGTTGTATAGATGGCTAGTAGCTTTCTTATTTTGGATAGAATAAAATGACCCCATCTCTCTTTTCATTTTATCAAGTTCCGGTTCTCCATCCATAGTACCTTTGAATTAGTAATATTAGATGCGTGATGTTATATGAACATGTGATATCAATAATCTTAATAAAAATTAAATTCAGACTGAAATATATTAAAAATGTTTTAGGTAAAAATGACATACATTTTAATGAAAAAGCAATTGAAAAGTTTGCCAATATAAAACACCGGCGGATAGATTTAGTGTATAAAAAATAACATTTGACACTGACTGTGATTTTGTGTGTAACTGTGACTGTGTGTTAACTGTTCAGTTATTTCTTTTTCAAGTATATATTATTAGGAAAAATATATAATTGTTGGTTATTGAAACTATTAATTGTTGGTTATTGAAACTTCAGTTTTCTGGTGAATTGGTAAGTTAAAGGCACTTTACTTGTTTTGGGAAACTTCATTTCGAAGATACTGAAATATCTGAGCTTCGTTTTTAAAGACGTATTCAAAGACGTTTGAGAAATCTGAATTTTTCCCCTACTGCGCTATTTAGACTCCACGAACCATGATGCTATCGGTAAAACATCACATGATGCTATCGATAAAAGATATAGTGTTATTTGTTACTCATCTGTAAACGTCAATTTATCAATGCACCGATTTAATCAAGAAATTTTATTTTTACAAGCTACTAACTTTAAAATTTTTTATAGGTTAACTGTGAATTTCACAAGTTAGTGGCATTATTTACATTAGAGAATTCTGTTTAATTTTTATACATATATGATAAAAATTAAGAAGAACTCAAATTGAACCATCAAATCTTAGGACAAATTATTGAGGATTTTTTTGTAATGGAATAATATAAATTCAAATAACTCTGATATATTTACAATCTGATATATTTACAAATTAATAACAAATAAAATATATAACAATATACGCAATGTAACGGTTTCACTGGCACCAGAAAGTGACAGGCGTCTACGACTCGCCAGACATCTCCTTCTGTCCACCAGTAAAAACTCTCTTACTATGCTAGGTATTGTTATATACTATATCATCATACCAATTTCTTTAAATATACCCCGTTCTATGTTCCATTAATGAACGAGAAAATAGAACACATCCATTGATTATTTATTTTTGTGTACATCCTAAGTTCCGAGTTGTTTTTTTCCGAGTTGTTTTAAAGATTGCATATTGCCTGCTATTAAAAAACATCTGTAATTGTTATTGATTACCTACCTGCCCACAAACGTCCCGATGGATCACATTTTCCATCATTAAACCTATTATCTATGGTATCTGGATCGTTTTCTACTTCTAATATCTTTTGAACTTGTGACACTTTCTCACTAACTCCGTTCCAGGTCACTATTGCCAGATTTCTTCCTAAACTTATAATGAACTTTTCCTTTTCTCCTTTTACAGGTACAATAAGTGAAACAGGGTTAGTCCCTAAAAAATTAAGCTATTAACTAAAATCATTACTTACACACAAATAATAGTTCCAGACATATTTTTTTTGTTTTATTTTCTATGATATTAAACTGCGTTCCCTTTTATAAAAAAAATAAACAAATTTATAGCCTTATAACTAACTACTGGATAGGGCTGGAACCTTTGATGTAACTATAACACTCTGAGTAGTTTCCACAAACACCAAAACACTTTCACTTCGCTCGACGCGCGTTTCGCCAACCAAGTTGTCCAACGTCTCGTTTGTCCAACATGATTGTGATAAAAAATATGTTGGACAAACGAGACGATCAATTAACACCAGATTTAAAGAGCATATGGCTCATCTAAAATATGGAAGAACAGATACGTCTAGTGTTGCACAACATGCTTTTGACAAAAATCATAGAATATATATATATTAGTAATTTAAGATTAGTCAGAAATGTGACCAATAATAAATAATTGGATGCATTTGAGAGCATAGAAATTGTAAAATGTAAAAGTAGTATGAATAGCGACAAGGGACCTATACCGTACAGCCCGCTTTACGCGTTGCTTAGCAACTAATCATTGAAGCGTGACTAATGATTTCACCATAAATAGTATAAATAGAGTAGATTTTTAGTTTAAGATTAGTTTTAATCGTCTCCGAATGATGCCAACTTGGTTGGCGAAACGCGCGTCGAGCGAAGTGAAAGTGTTTTGGTGTCTGTGGAAACTACTCAGAGTGTTGCCTTATAACTAAAATAAACTATTATCATGACCCGGTATTAGATAATAATTTTGCGATATTTCCTACCTATAATTGCTTTGGTGTGTTTCTTCGTAGCAGGCACATATCTGTGAATTGATTTTCCAAAAATGTCAACAAGATAAAGGCTTTGAGTAGCTGCTTCCCAATGTGGACCTTCTCCCAATCCAACATCTTGTATTTCCTCAATTCTCTCTACTTTCGGTGTCATTGGGTATAGTCTGTAACTGAAAATGTATTGGTTCTCAAATATAAATTTGATCACAGCGCCTCCGCCAAATACTCAAATAAAGATTTAAGGCAGCATGGTAGTAAATAGGAGAGGTAGGTATAACAGACTGAGAGCCAGGTGGCATTTTGAGTGACCAAAAGTAAGAAAATTAAAATCTGGTTCTATTAGTTCATTTAATATTATTAAATATGCTAATAGACGACGTGAATGTCAGCTTGCGAATTTGCGGTGGGTGTAGCCGCGGCAGCCTCCCAAACACGTAAAATTATGCTAAAAAAACTGAAGAATATCAATAAAGAAGTTATTGAGAAACTATATGAAGAAAGTTGAGATTTTGGTAACCTTATTATGGTTTAAATTAACGGAAAAACGTAGTCAGCTGATTTTATGGTGGGGGTTGTACGTCAGCTTCCCGTCCAAACTAATAGTAAACTATTATCAAGACCATTAAAATTTGGCGACGTGATAGTTGACATTAGTAGTTTCTAGAAAATAGCTTAACTTTTGACGGTGGAAAAGTGGTTAGCTGACGACTGAAGGATGCGGCTTCTCGCTATGCGCGCGAGTGCCGGGCATCTTTCACTGCATCAGACGAGCACTTTTCCACTGCGAAAAGCTCAGCGAACTATTTTTTTCATGTAACTGTTACAGATAAATATTAGTTTACGAAGTTTCAGCTTTCTTAGTATCTGATATGTATCAATATTTATTAACAAAACAGCGCGCCCACGCGCGCGAGCGTTGCCCTTATCTCACGGCATCGGCTGCTTCTCTTTCACAATAAATCATGCTAATATAATATTCAAATATGTAATTATATTGAACGCACTTGTCGATAAAAACAATACATAATTTACAGTTTAAGTTTAAATACGCTAGCTGAAGCGTTTTTGCCACACAGTGTCCGCCACGAATTAAAAATTCATTGCGTGATAATTGGTGCAATCGAATTAACCTCTCATGTCTAATAATATTCAGGCATAAACAAAGTAAACGTTAGTACAGGTTCAGTAATTGTAGGAGGAGCGCGCTCTGCGTTTTTAGCACTTAAGTAATAACTGATGTTTTTACCTATTTAAACATGCTGCGTTGCAAGGGTTGTGTAGCCTAATCTATTTAGATTTGGGAACTGTTGTTTGTGGTGCTTATGTAGGAATCTTATAGCAGTTTCCTAATTTTATTGTTGTTAATCTAGGCAATATATAATCTAGGCAAAATACGATATTATAGCCATTGGCAAAGTTACCCCTAGTCCACAGATTTTGTTGTTGTTAAAAAATGGATCGTACGTACAAGAGAAAATTAGGTACTCAGCGATATCGAGACTACATCGACGAGCAATTGAATAGGGCAGTACGTGCTGTAAAAAATGGTTATACTGAGACAGCAGAAACAAGTATAACAATGCGTTAATAGCAGAAACAAGTATAGCAATGCGTTTTTTTTACAAAAAAACAAAAACATACCTATGTATTTTTTTAAACGATAAGTGGCAGGGCAAAGTAACCTGTTTGTGACATTTACTTTATATGACATAGGTGATTCGAAGCTAAAAACGTCGATTGGCAATCATTTGCATGTGTGAATGTTTAATATTTATATTTTGTCATGTATACATATTTAAAGGTATAATTGAGCGTCAGAGATCAGAAGCCAATGCCGTGAGATAGGCGCAACGCGCCCCCGCGCATGTGTGCACTGTTTTATTATAGTACAGTAAAAGTAGACCTCGTGTACTTCTCGTGACCTTCTGTTCTCTAGTAGGTGGTGCTCATAAATAATTCCCGGCAAGCTGATTTTTTCAGGATCGATGGTGGAGTGTCTTCCGAGTATCCAACCAAGAACTCCATACCCCTTATAAGGGTCGTTACGTATTTTATTTTATTTTTATTTTTATTTTGCAAACTTGTACATAATAACATAACTCTGCAACGTTGCCTAATAATTTTTTTTGGTAACTTTGATTTTTGACGGTCCAGTGCCCATTATATGGCGGATTTTTGCCTTTTAATGGGCGTTGAACCGTCGACAATCAATTTTCCGGAGTGTCTTTCGAGTATCCAACCAAGAACTCCATACCCCTTATAAGGGTCGTTTCTTATTTTATTTTATTTTTATTTTTATTTTGCAAACTTGTACATAATAACATAACTCTGCAACGTTGCCTAATAACTTTTTTTGGTAACTTTGATTTTTGACGGTCCAGCGCCCATTATATGGCGGATTTTGGCTTTTAATGGGCGTTGAACCGTCAACAATCAATGTTGTCAAATTTTATTTAGAAAAGTTATAGAGCATATTATTATGTACAAGTTAGAAAAAAAAAATAACAAGATATAATTTGTCAAAATAAATAATTCCCGCCAGACTGATTTTTTCAAGGTTGATGGAGGTGAGTATCCAACGAACAAGTCACACTCCACATATCATGTAGGGTGTTGCAATAGGGGTGGTTTCATATTTATTTATTTTTTATTTTCTTTTGCAGACATGTACATAATAACAATAATTTTTGTAAATTATATCTGTATTGGACTATTAATAAATACATACAACAGATACATAAATAGATACATAGATACATGAATAGATACATAGATACATAAATAGATACATAGATACATAAATAGATACGTAGATACATAAATAGATACATACATCAATAGATACATAGATACATAAATCGATATATAGATACATAACTAGATACATAGATACATATTATAGACATAGATACGTAGATACGTAGATACATAGATACATAGATACATAGATACATAGATACATAGATACATAGATACATATATATATATATATATATATATATATATATATATATATATATATATATATATATATATATAGATACATAGATACATAGATACATAGATAAATACAGAAATACATACTTAAATACATACATATTTCTCAATACATAATAAAGACATACATAGTTCGTAATTCGATTGTATGTATGTACCGGGGAACTCATCAGATATACCAGAGGAAATGGTGAGTACGTCCGTCACAACCCCAATTAAATTTTTTAAAATTAATTTAAAAAAATGTGATGGGCACATTGGCGTGGTACAAGACACGGCTAGACATCGCCAAATATGCTCAGTAGTCCACGAACTGCTGCTTCGCGTACAACGCGGGTTTGCATTAACGTGTGCATCGACGGGCACCATTTGGCCGATCTGCTGGATGCTAATTCCAATAATCCTAGGCCGTGTTTCTTGTACGGCCTAGTTATCGTGTAGGAGGCCTCCACGTACCTAGGAGAGTTCAAGGTCACAGCTCTAGCTGCTGTAGGCGAGAGCTAAGCTCTGACTGGCACATTGGCGTGGTGCAGGACACTGTTAGGCCTACCTGAATCTGTACAGTAATATGAAGCCACCTACAAATTGTAGCTACTACTGCTTCTAGTTTTTTATTTACCGTACACACATTTCTTTTAATATTTTTTATAAATTTCCCTATTCCTTAGACTACTACTACTATACTACTACTATGACGCACTATGAATTTGTGGTGCAATTATAAGTTTATTTTATTCATTTGTCTGCAATATTTATTTATGTATTTTCAAAACTGTAAAAGAATACATGGTTAACATGGGTTATATCCACGGAAATCGGATGTAAAGTGACAGAAATCTCATTTTGAAACGTTTTTGGACTTAGATCATTTTCCAGGGCACTCAAGCGGCGGAACGATCGGCCATAGAAAAAAATAAACTACGTAAGTTAGTAGTAATGTAGGAAAATGTATCTACTTTAATTTTTATATAGAAAGGTCTTTTCGATAAAACCCACTGTTTTTGAGAGATAGGCGATAAACCAAAGAAGGTGCCAACATTTTAAATTTTTTTACAATATTATTAGGAAGATTGTTTTTGTAGTTTTCTGTATAAAACTCTTTCGATAAAACACACGATTATTGACTAATGTTAACATACCTCAATATTTATTCCCAACACTCTCACTTCAACTAGTTCTTAAACAGAGCTGCTGCCGACTAATTCTTAAACTATGTTTCTAGTCTCTATTGTCTTAATTATTGACCTACACTATATAATTTCTCAGTATCGCTGCATTTATAACATGCTGTTAATATTTACCTGTGGATATTAAAAAGAAAACACGTTCATGTTATGTAGGTATGTATTTATTTTTACTCATATCATAAAGATAATATTACAATGGCAAATAAGCAGACAGCGTTTCTGAAACTATTTGCTAAATATTAGGTAATTTTAAAAATGAGAATTATATCCGTAACTTAAATAAAAGTACCCTAGTGACTTTTAGTATGATTATATTATATCATTTGAACTGCTTTCTCTTTTAAAATCCATAAATAACTTCATAAACCGATTGCATATTTGAAAATATTTACTAGAAGTAAAGCAAAACAGTTGTTAACGAGAACAATGCTTTTATTAAATATATTTGTTTACGTACTAGATATCACGCAAGGATAATATATGATAAACGTAGTGTTAATAACAGTATAAACTACATCAGAACATTATCCTCAGAGACACATACAATACATTACATACTTAGTTACAGCATGATCTTATTTGGAACAAGTCAAATACTTAACCTAACTAACTAGCAAGAAACCTTTCACTTGTTTCTTTTGGTTTTATGTGTCACAATGAAAAGATGACAGATTGTCGTATGTGATAAAAACTCAAGTCGGTATATATAATATTATAGAATAATTAGACCGATTAGACGTCCAAGCATGTCCTCACGTGTGTGCCAATTTTACGGCATATGAGGTCGGTTTGATGATTATACACAAACGCTGCATGTATGAATTTTTGCAACTTACGCAATCACGTATCGTATTTGTGTAATAATTCGTCATTTCCCAACACAGTAAATTGTGACCTCCCCATATTACCTGACCTTGCTGACTGAACAAATAAATAGCATGTCGCATGTCACGAACGTTGTCTTAAAGGCGGCTCCCATATACATGCGCCCAGAGGTATTTTCAATACTAAAATTAAATGTATACTGTTTTATTTTATATTACACAAATAATATGACATGTGTAATGGCGAAAATTCATAAAGACGTATGATTAAACTTCGCATTATTATAAATACTTATTAAGCATTAATATATGCATTAAAATTATTATTTTGTTCATTAAAATATCACATACCTCGCAATAAATAAACTTATATATTTTAAATGATTATTAGAACCCGCCTTATAATAAATGGTTCAGCAAAATATATTAAATTTTTGCGCATTAAGATAAGCCTTTATGTGTTATGTTCCACTATCTTATAAAAATTACCTTAATATACCAATATAATATATAAAATATGAAAGCGTACTTTCAAAAAAAAATACGTATTGTAGGTGAATAACCAAATAAAGACAATAGAAAAATAACAAAAAAAAGGTAATTTAACTTAACCTAACCAGTATTATATTACTGGGAAGAAACCTAAAAATAAAAAATAAATTCAAGAAAATGCCACAAATAACATTTAGAAAATACATACTTTATTAGTGTACCCATAACTTTTATAATTTATTATGCTCCTTTCTACGATGCACTTTATACGTCCAAACAATTAAAAATAACCTACAAATAATCGAGATGGTGTAGTAACATTTCATCTTTTCTAATGCGCATTTATTAATTGCATTTATTAACGCATTAATTTTTTTCATTTAACTTGCTAGTTTGATAATTGTGGATCAATTATATTTAAATATAAGGACTAAGGTAAAATGATTAAAGTGTTTAGGACTAAAATAATTTATTAGCAATTAATTTTTTCAAATATGTACTTGATATGATTATTAATTGACAAAATATTTATTATAATGCTCAAAGTTAATGTTCATTATATTTAAAATAAATTCATAAATATCTAATGAACAAAGCAAGTGGCAAGTCACATCATTCCGAAATATCTTAAAGAATCCCAGAATACGTTTGTAATGAAGAAAGAGTAGCAAAATTTTTTGTATGGTAAGTGACTATTATATCTTGAACGACTTCCCTATTGGTCCAGCGTGTCTAAGTCGAGAAGTACGGTGACGTCAGAAATGGCCCCATAAGAAATTTTCTTGGCTTAATCACGTCAGGGGAACTTCCTCTACAAGGTTTGGATTTTGCGCAGGCTTAACCTTGTACGGTTTATAAATAAACGAAATCATCAGAAAGTGCCCTAGAAAAATACTCTTACATACGCCACTGGTATTCTCTTACTAGAGAATTATATTGCCAAATAACATTTTAGTAAACTGTTTATCAGTATCAATGAATTCCAAAGTGCTTAATCAATTTATTATGATTATACACGCCCTTATCTAAATAACTGCACATTATACTTAACAAGTGTTTATCAGCTGATGGCGATAGCAGCAAATTATGTACAGGTCATTAGAATGATATATGAATTCCTTTATTAATTATCCCATTCTATCGGAACGTAAATAATACGTTATTTAACGAAGAAAATCACTTAAACTTTTAACACATTGAAACCAGTATGCTATTCACGCGTCCAGCTAAAAAAAGCGACGACGCCAACGCCCCAGGAAATTAGACCATAGATCTCCGACATAGGCTAGCGTCACAGAACTGCCAGTGTTCAACTCACAAAACAATAAAGCGACACATATATGCACTAAGATAGTTGTGGTAAATCTATGACAAAGAATTTATTAAATACGCTATAGCAATATTGATGAATGTAACCGACTAATGAAACTTACTTTCATAGATTCTTTGTCATAGATTTACCACAACTATCTTAGTGGTGGTAACTGCCGACCTGAATTTCTAAACACATGCTAAAGGGCACGCGTAGCTACTGCTTAAAATCAATTTATCCGTCAAATATACCTACAATAAATTTCGGATTCTCAAATTCTTAACTACTAAAAGTGACCGTAACAATATTTACCGCAATAATAAGTTCTAGTATTTTCTTCTTAGTCATTGTGATTTTTTTAGAAAGTTCATAAAATTTTGGACAAAAAAGAACAAAATTGTTTTTGTTAAAATGTGTAAGAGTTGTAATAATGTGCAACTATTAACGCTTGAATTCATAGAGATTGGAAAAATCGAAAAATTGAAATAATTGTAGAATTGTTAAAAAACGAATTAAGAAAAAACAAAAATACGTATTTACTTTTTTTATCAAAGAATCATATATTGAATACTCAGATGAATCAGAACGAGTTAGTGTTTTAAAATGAAACTTTGAAATACCCCATATGCATTAGGAGATAACGCAAACTGTGACGCAATCAACTATAATAACTTTAAAACAAATCCTGTAAAACTTTTGATGGTTTATTAATCGAATAATATATATTAATAGACTTATATAATTACTGCATTATTAATTTGAATGCACGCATAAGATCCATGAATGCATTTACAACTTTATCCTCACTCCTGGTAATCCCTTAACATTCAATCCTGTAACCTTATATGTAGCTCCATCGTCAGGGGTTAGTTTAACGCCCGGTATAACTATTCTTCCTGTTGTCACATATAACTCGTCTAGATTTGGTCCCCCAAAGGCTGCAGCGGTAACCTAAAAATGTTTTAAATGTGTACCAGTATTTTTAACGCCAGTACCGGTGCTGTAAACTCAGACCGGGGCAGTTTCATGGAAACGGGGAATTCAGCAAAAATTAATTAATTGCATAGAAAGTCTTTATAGAAACAAGAAGAGCCATGTGAGTCTCAGTGAGTCTCAGTGTCATTACAACTCAAATAGACTCACCACACTGGTGATGGTACTGTCGTGAGCAAAGAAAAATATGGCAACTTTTTCTTTCTAATGTAAATATGTCTCTATTTGATTAATATTTGGCAACTAACTGAGAATGTTACAAAAATTAAAGTTATATGTACATAATTAGATTTTAGCAAAAATACGTTATAAGACTTCCTATTTTCTTTTTCTCACGACTGTACAAGATGAATAATAATGATCTTCATTTGAATATAATTGAGGTAATTTATTGTATTGTACGAATCCATTAAATAATACAGAGTTTATAGTATTTTGTATACTAGTTCTAGTTATATATAAATTAGTATGCAAATTAAATGCAACAGTAGTTTTTTTTTTGAGAAAACGGGCCGAATATGACATTTCTTCGTATAGCGCCCCTATCTTTGGACACACAAATTAAATCTAAGTTGTTTATAATAATAATAATAAATTGGGTTAAATAACACTTTACGTTGAGCCATTGTTTCTTAAATTCAGATAAGGCAACATTTATAACATTTTAAAAATTAAAAATAGTTATTCTTCACAGTGCCGTTATCATGGTAATTAGAAAAAAAAAATATAGGATGGAACAGATTCCAAAAAGTGTATCATCTACCTACATTGTACGGAAGATATTTGTAGACATTGACGATTTACTGCAAGATATAGCAAATGCCTGGCGATGATGTTTGGAACTCAAAAGTATTTTAATGGTTATTTATGCAACAAGTGCAATGTGTTTATTGCACGCAACGTAAAATTGACGTGACGACACGTTGAGTGCAATAAACGCTTGTACGAGTTGCCTACAATAATTTTTCTACGTTCATGTAACATCAAAAAAATGTTTAATTTAGGTGGAATTAGTAAATTAGGCTTAAAGTTGCCTTGTTACCGCAGGATAGGTAGTGTAGGTACCCCAGTAAAATGTCCCTGCATACAAGTATGTATTTTCATATTATTATGAGCACCACACGCTTAAATGAAAATCTGCCGCCCCTGTATACATGTCTACTATTATTGGTGAATAATAAAAATATTTATAGCATATATTGATATCGTAACTATAATAATTTGTATAATAAGTAAAAAATAATGTATGTATTATTTGTATAAATATAACATGATATTATGTTAGGTTAGATTAGGTTAGGTTAGGTACAAAAGCAGATGCTTAAAAGTTCTTGCATGTAATTTACAGTTTGTGGAGGTTTATCAATACTCGATTTTGAGAAAAAAAGAACAATCAATTTTGAAAGGAAAACCAACTTCTTATTTGCATAAAAAATTAACTAACTTAGGGTGCATGCAAAACATGAAAACATTATAAGTAGGTATATTAAATTATATTTTATAAATTATGTGGGGAGAAGTTTACATTTTGATCATTAATTTCTATTATGGTAGCTCTTAAAGCACAATAGATTACGGAAGATAAAGAAGCATCAAATAAGATAATAAATATCTGTATTAAATAAACATCCGATTATACGCATAAAAAAGAGTGACAGGAATTAATGTATTTTTAGGCTGCTTAACACACAAATATATTCCAAAGAACTCAAACATAAATATTTCCAAATTTGATAAAGGTGACCTTGGTACAAGGTTAGTTAATACTAGCAGACGAGTTTTAAAATTGCTTCATAATTATAATTACTTGTATATAACAGCAAGATGATATTATAATATAGAAAGAGTATATTATTGACTCATATTCTATTACACGTTAATAATAATAATAATAATGATAATAATAATAGATTTTATTTGCCCAACAAATTTTAAAATCCAATACAGAGCAATATAATAACGTAATATCAAATTGTGTTATGTACATAGTGCATACTCATTTAAATAGTAATTAAATCAACTGCAAACGAACTACATAATAAAAAAACATAAATCAAAAGTATAGAAAAGGAGAACTTAAGACCGGGCGCTGAAGGGAAATGAGTATGCATAATATGAGTAACGAATTCTGGCAATGGCAATGAATTTCAGGGGCCTTAAATTACAATATTATCGATGTTGCCAGTTAATTAATTGCCTCTTTTGTTTTTGCATTTTAACGTGCAAATAGCTATGAAAAATCCGATACCAGTAGGTGTAAGGCGGTGAAATGTTAATATTTAGGGGTATGTAGGTTTCAAGGACAATGTATTGTAAAAGGAAGTTGTTCAATTACTCAACAAAAAATAATGGAAAAAGGTTTAATTAATTTTATTATCATAAACAAAAGAACTTCAAATGCTGATTTCCTTATAAGTATTTTTGTTAAAAAAATATATTATACAAAAATGTAGTTACAGTGATACATTTTTGCAATCATTTACAACACTTTATACAAAGGAATACAAACTATACCATATTTTTTACAATTGCAAGACATAGTATAACAATCTGATTTATATTTGCAAGGTTTAATTATAGATTCCGGTAGAAGTGGCTTGGTCATTTGTTTAGGGTACCAGAAAGATTCTCTTAATTGATACCGATACTTAATAAAATCCAGAGGCTGAATCAGCGGTCCTGATGCATTTTTCCAAATGTAAGTTTGGGCTAAAGCCCTCAAGCAATGTAGGTATAATGCGTTAGAAGTGCATATAATTTTGAGCAAATTTAAGCCGAAACCAATATTTTGAGAAATTAATGTATATCAAGGCCTCTCCGCTGCCAGTGTTTGTTTATTGTACAGGTAGGTGTAACTTTTTCCAGACTTTTAAATTTTTCAAGATCTAAAAATTCATCTCCAAAGTGTGTAAGTTCCTTCTTGATAAAATTGAGTGATGCAGCTTTTAGACGATTCTTCTTACTGCCGATTCAACTGGTTGTGTCGCAGCCAGTTAAGCAAAGTATTTGAGATATTTTCACCGAGAGATAGTGCCGCCAAATGACAACCAAGAAAGTGTTTTTGTTTTATGTAAGCCATCGAACCATACAGCTTGCCAACCAATATCTGCAAGATTTGACCAAAAGAAAACTCCAAGGATAAACGTCTGTATCGGGGCTCATAATTATAATCTCAGCACATTGGGTTTTTACTACCTATATGAAATAATGAGAACACATCCTTCCAAGAGTTCCGCTTCCAAGTGGTTTGAAGTTAATTCTAAAACTTCCGAACAAACCCGACCTTGTAAGTTGTAACACTTACTTGGGTCATCGAATCAACCGCAAATGTAGTGTTCATCGTCTTCTGTTACTGGTGTAGATGTTTATATGTTGGTACAGAGAAATATAACTAATTACAATTTATTTTCATTGCTCCCGAAGAAGTATTTAGTGTCAGCTTGAAATTTTTTCGACTTACTGGAAATTATTACTTTTTTACATTTTGTCCTTCGTAATTTCGACTCCCATAATTTAATAGACAAGTTATCTACGAAAGACAAAGACAAATATTCTGATACCAGGCTGAGAAAAAAAAACACATAATTCTTTGAATGTAAGTATGTATCAGCAAAAGCACCAAATGTAGGTTCTATATTTTTTAAGTGTGATTTGTTGTACTAGTGCCATACCATCAATAATGACACTTTTAGAAGAGTTTGACGATCAAATTTGTTCGATTGAGTAAGTTAAGGGTGATGATTTGTCAGGTGATAAGCAGCGGGAAAGAGCAAAAGGTGGAGGCAACACAGCAGCTGGCAGCATGTATTATTGGGTTTCTTAGGGTCTCTGGTATACAAATCAGTCAAAAAATTTCGTTACTCATATTTTCCAAACTCCAATACCTACAGCACCTGTACTACATATATTAAATATTTGAATATATACAAAATATACATATATTATACATATATTACATAACATATAATATATTATACATTTTGTTTAACAGTATATAACAGTGAGCTTTTAAGTACACTAGCCACTGGTAACGTAAAAATATCTACAGATCTGTATGATGACCTTGGCACTCGAAAATTTGGATCACTAAGAAGACTGAAACAGTCAATTTCATTATGCAAAAGTTTGTAACAAATTCTAAACTACATATAATACGTTTTAAATCCAAGGATGGTATTTTAAATATATTGAGTAGTGTTTGCTGACTGAACTTTCTTTCGGGATATAGCCAATGCGTTCTATAATACAGGAATTTTAAAAATCCTCTTTGCACATTTTATAACTGTTTTTGTTTCTTATAATGTGGATACGATGCTATAGAGGGGTATTTAGATCATACACAAGAGTAGTATATAGTGTCCAATGCCTGAATATAGTGAAAATTTCTTGCTTTACATTTCTGCACATTTAATTCTAATTTATTTGCTCTGCACCAAATTTCAATATTTATAAGCTGACTTTGAATACGTTCACAATCCTCTACTATGTTAATGGTGTGATAGATTTTCAGTCATCTGCGAATAGTAGGCAGTTACAGTCGATAACATCATTAATAAATATAATAATGGTATAGAATAATAATGGTATAAAATAATAAAAAATAATAATGGTATCAGGTTGGATCCTTGAGGGACACCGGATGTAGGAGAAATTGAAAATGAAGTGAAATTATTATAATGTAAGTCACTAGGTACTAAAATATACAATTAATTATTGTAGTATTTGTTATTATAATTATTGTAGTATAATTATGAATTGTAAAGTATAATTATTGTTGTGCTTAGTATTACTGTATTTTAAAAATATATTATTCTTTTATGTATTTTTTAGATTATTGATTTGAAATTTTAATGTGCAAGCGCAACATCTGTAGCGTTATGTTATGTGTTTAGATTAAGGTTGTGTATGGTGACAAATTTATGGATTAAAATATGGTATAATGATAATGAGCAATGCATAGATTTTTTTATATATATAAATATATATAATTTAATAAATATAAATAATTTTTATATAAATAAATATAAATGCTGGCCAGTCTTTATATCATATTATTAAGGGGAAGTGGGGGAATAATGCCCACCTAAGCCAGGATGGCTACCTGTATGGTCATGTCATTAAAATGTGTAGAAATATACAAACATAAACGGTAACCCTAGTTATTCTTCTTTCAGCATGTATATTGTATTTCATGAAATATCCCCGATGAGAAACCATGCGCATCGAGTGAGGAACACTGCCCAGATTTTTAAAATACAAATAGGGTAGATAATGTTGCATGAAAAGAATTTAGATGCAAAAAATAATTTACTGAAACGACAGATCTGACTACAGCATTATTGGTAGCAAAAATCACAAATGTGTTTATCTGCCAGCCTTTTGACAAACGGGAGGGAGATCACATAGGCTCATTTAGTTAAGTTCTTTCCTTAATGTTGATTCTGGAATATTCACCACCCATTCTCTCTAATTTTCCCATCTTAATTTCTGATTGCATTCAGTGCAAACTGTAGAAAATTTTCACCATAGGAATTAATAACTATTATGCACTCACATTGTTTTAAATAATTATACACAGTGCAAAATAATAATGTTTTCTTCTTATTTTATACCGATGCTTTACTAATTTCGTCACCCACAAACTCCTGAAATGAACTAACCACTAACATGTCGGCTAGTCAGATTACGAGGTTTAGAAGCTTGTATAATATTAGGAGATCTCTGAATACAGCGCGTATTTTAAACCCACCGCTCAATATTATGTCAAGACATAATAATGTATACTTTGATATATTTAATTATATATGCAGCAAAATATATACCGTTGACTAACTATAAGTTGTTGATTTAATCAGTTTCCTAGTGATACCACCGATAATTATTGAAAACTATTTAAAATTAGAAAAATATTTCTATTGTCCGAATCGTAAATAAACGCACTTATTTACGATTCGGACAATCTGAGAATCACTCGCAAATTTACTGTTGTTTTTTGAAGATGTTTTAAAATTTCACCTTTGGTCTATGTTCAGTCAAACAATCTATCTTATATTAGTTGCACATATTTCTTTAAGTCCTTCTTTCCGTTTTTTTGTTAATTTGTATTTATTATCATTTTTATCCATCAGCTTATCAGTTAATTCCTTTCGATTTCATTACTCAATCTAATTGTTTTTTGACGATAAGATATAATAATTATGTGGTTAAGACGTTTACTTTTTGCATTATCTAATTCAATTATCTACTTTGGATCTGATCTAGGGAACAGTGGCGGCGCGTACCTTTTATAATAAAAATATCTCTACCCCTCATTCTAACCGAAATGGTTAGCCCAGAAGTCAGAGACTTGTGCGGTAGAGGAGGTATATTATTAATTTGCGAGCTGCATGTGCGACCAGGATCGACTTACGTTGGTAAATTCTAACCACCATTCAGTGCAGTACGAATTAGAGAAACTTGGAAAACCTCATTAGTTAGATCTTGGGGATAAATTACTGAAAATTTATGTCGCACCAGTGCGCGGTATCGAACACACACTGCTGCTAGGTGATCGAGCCGAGAGCTAACGCGCCAACCGTACGACCACCGTCCCCGTGTTTCTGTCTATTATTCTAGGTGGCCGAAATATCGCCCACAGAAAAATTCCTCATGGTCAAGCGTGAAAAAAAATAAGTTCAAACATATCAGTTAAAATTGTAGTATATTCGAAAAACATTTTTTTAAAATAGAGGTTATTCTAAAAATACAATTAATAGGGTACTTGGGGTAAAAATTAAAAAAATGGGTAATGCTGAATTTAATTTGGGAAAAATGTGTACTGGATTTATGAAAAGGATGTAGTGCCATATTGCCCTCATTATCTAATTTCTATTTTTTATCATATTTCTTAAGTTCACATAAGTTTCGGTATGTTTCTAACCTTTTATACTTGAGTTCTCTATTTTGTAATGGGACATTTTAAAACTAAAATAATACAATAATATAAATCCAAAGTCCTGTTTGCTAATGGCATGTGGCGCCACCTATTTGAAAGATGCTAAAACTGGAAAATAGCAAATAGGTTTATATTGAGGCACAGTAAACTATATACAAAACATAAATGTTTCTTGGACCATCGTGTGAGTAATGAGATAATGTTCGCAACTGAAATTTTACAATGTGTTTCAATAAATGATTAAACCAGGATCTGACATATTTGGATTTTAATAAAATGCTCTCGTTATCACATAAAATAAATACTTAAGTTTTCAGTTAATAACGTTTTTCTTCAAAAAGTTTACATATGTTCATAACAATATGTCCTATACTATACTAAGCTAATCAAATCGGTATTTTCGTTAAACTGTGTAAATTTAAATATTACCTATATGTATATTTAAATAAAAATGCAGTAAGAATAAATATTTATCTAATATATGTTCGCTGGTAGTAGCAAAGAAAATAAATTACTACCTGCATTTTATTAGTAGTATTAGTACTTACATTTTAAGAATGTCAAAAATGGTTTGGTGTGGCATAGAATGCGGTGCTGTACCATGCTCAATAGTGGTTTGAAAATACTCTAATACTTGTACAATGTGTTTCTTATATCGTTGTCATCATTGAATGAGAAACTATACACTCAACTTATATCTAGCTCTTATACCATTGAAAACAGTTGATTTTAGCGCAAGAAGTACTGTCAATACTATCGTCAGTATGGACTGTTGCTTACCTCTTGTGCAGGAAACTCAATTGTTTCTAGTAACGTTTCTGGAGTTTTTGGGTTAATTTTAATTAACTTGGAACTTGGTGGGACGGCTGCCCATAAGTTACCATCTGCGTCAATTGTCATACCGTCCAAGAATCCTTCAAGACCATGCTCTTTTAAAGTAAATATTGGCTTTCCATTTGCTAAAATACCGTCACTATAAATAGTTACTCTATGCCTAAATTTGTTATGTAAAAAACTCAAATTAACATTAATTATGTAAATAGTTGCCAGTACAGGGACTACGTAATTCTATACCTAACGAATACTTAATTTTAAATAAACGCAATAATACTACAATTACAATTTGCATTAACTTACATATGGTTCCTTTTACTATATCAAGGTCATATTCATCCAACGTTCCTTTACGAGAGTCAATGTAATAGAACTTCTTTAGTTCAGAATTAAATGCCAATCCATTTGATACATCGAGACCAGAGAGATGTCTTATAGCTTGATTATTTTCAAAGCTAAATAAAGAACCCCTTCCATTTTTAATTTTGTCAAGATCCACTGGTGGTGCGCCAATGGTACCTAAAATTTATTTGTGCTCCATCATATTGTTTCTAATGATAGAATAATTGCCTTTAATTATGGACTGAAATCATTAGTAAGTATTTATGTACCTGCCCATAACCTCCCAGAAGGGTCACACTTTCCATCGTTAAATACATTCCCCGTGTTTTCGTCTACTTGGTATAGTTTTTTCACAAACGACACTTGGTCACTTTCACCATCCCAAGAAATTAGTGCAATTTCCTTATCCGTGCTGATAACAAACTGGTCGGTTTGGCCCTCTACAGGGATGATAAATGACACATTACTTCCTGAAATTTAATGCATCTTTGAATAATTGATTTAAGTCTATTTCATTATTAGGTATCCCTTATCGAATTATGTCACTAATAATTATGATATAGTTCTTCATGTATAAAATATTGGTTACTTTCGTTTCAGCATTACTGTTTAACATAAGCTTTAAATAATATTTACCTATATATGCCTGTGTATGTTTTTTAGTTGCAGGAACATATTTTTGAATAGAATGTCCATTGATATCCACGAAATACAGGGATTGGGAATCGGCATCCCAATGTGGAGATTCTCCCAATTCCAAAGCAGCCTCGACCACTTTTTCTACTCTTGGAGTCATTCTTGTCGATTAAAAAGTATTATCAGCTCTCAATACAGTTGCCGAATGGGAATGGATTATAATGTGTTTATTTATATATCCATGCGGTAGCCGCCATGGGCGTAGTAGAGGATATTTTATGGCGGTTATTTATATTTGTTTTTGCTACGTTATGTATTGGGGCGATTTTTGAGATTCAATACCGGTGACCATAAGGCACTCTTTTATTAAAATGAATAAAATGTCATTAGAGTCCCAGTCAAAATAGACATTTACGTCTGCAAAAATTCGAATAGAGCTGAATATGGGTAGAGTGCATTTTTCTAAAATGTACATAAGACAATAAACCAGCGCAGTAGAGTAGGAGTGCATAAGAGTACGCAAGTCATTAGTTGGGCATTAGTATGAGGTTAGACTGTGTAGATACTGTATAGAGACTGTGTTGCGATTAAGTTTTTGTCAGGAATCAGGAAAATCGATTAATTAGTCGATTTCGTTATATCTCCTCTCCATTTGATAACTTCCCCCCTTCTATTCTCTTTGATGGCCTCTAGGAAAACATTTCATAAAGAATTCCCTTTTGCAGAGTTACTACTGCACAACAAGGCATTTTTGCACCCTGATTTGTTATAAAAACATTAATTTTTAAATAAGGTTTAAATTGAACAAGGCACCTCAGTAGTCTTTATATAATTTTGACGCACAAAACTATAGATAAAACTGGACTAATCAGTACACTTATAAGTAACTACTATTCTAAACAGAAATGAAAATAATTACATTAATTACATTGACAATACAGAAAAACACATTGACATAAGCCTCTAAATGCCGGCAGCAATTTTGACAATTATGTCAACCACGTGATCTAGACAACAAATAAAAATTGGTCATGCTGTTGTAGCCAATGTCTTTATATAGTCACTGTAGTAGCTACCAAGGCCATGTACGGTTTATATGTTATATGTGTGTTTGTACATATGCAGTAGGTGTAAGTGTAGTTATAGTACCTAAATCTAATATTTACAATACCTTTTTCATATTGTTACTATTTTTATTTTTCTGTAACTGAAAATAAAATATATTTTGCATTTACTAAGTTTTAATTTCCTCATCGGAAACAGAATTAATGCGTCCGCTTAGGCACACTTGCGTACTCTTAAGCGCTTAAGGTTCTTAAGAGTATGCAGTTGCATTTTCATCTTCAAGTAATTGCTGACCTTTTCTGTTGACACATTAATCCAAAAGAAATATATAACCAAAACCCTAAAGATTTAGTATACTTTAATTTAGATAAGTAAAAATACTTGAATTTTATAGTACATTGAAAAATTAACTGCGTACTCTTGGGCGCACCCTAACCCTATTTGGTCTGACTCGGCAAAAGTAGGTGTGGTTTCACGATCCAGTGGCGTATGTACTGAACCACACCTAAACACGTTGTTGTTGTAAACAAGTTGTCTATGCCGGTGCAATTAATTTTTATTTCTTAGTGACCATTTAATCCACATAAAGATAAATCATTTTTTTTTTGGGTTATGCTAGTTTGCATTATTTATTATTGGGTCTTTATTTCAGGACTGCCTTGCTTAAAATGTCCCCTAAAAGGTCACTTATTGGTAATGGACAAATAATTCATAGCCAAAGAAAAGAAATAATTACTAATGTTTTGTATTTTATGAAAAAAGAGTTATTCTACCTTGTCACTTTAAGTAGCGATTATTAAAAGCCACTGGCATATTCGACAGAAGTTCTAGAAAAGTTTCTGAGGAACAAAAAGGTTGGGAAAACACCCGATACGTCATTTTCACCACCAATCTTATCGAGAAAATATTTTTAACGAAAAACAAAACCAACCTGAAAAAATCTTATCTAAAAAACTGCACTAAAATGTAAAAATTAATTACGGTATTCATATATGCCTATGCTTTTATATATCAATATGTTCAGGGAGAACAATTATCAATAGTAGACTAGTTGGACGTTTTCTATGAAGATGAGTTCTCTGTCAAAACTAATGTAACATAAAAGTGTCACTGTGAGAATGATAGGTGTTGATGGTAAATATAAGTATAAACTACAAATTAAATAAATCGTACATTATTCTGAAGAGCCGTAATAAGGAACCAGCCTAATGTTGTACAAAAGATGATGATGTTGCCCAGGGGCATTTCCCTCAAATTGGCCATAGAAGGCCAACGTTCCCCCAATATGGATGCTCTGGTTTATGACACAGCGGGACATTCACAAAGTAAATGCTCGATCGTTTCATCTCCTTGTTCACATCCTCTGCAGATGGCTGTGTCACTTTGTCTCATGTTATAGAGGTGCTTCCTTACCGGCAGCGTCCGGTTAGGATTCCTGTTTACCTAGGGGTAAACTTGCCAGATAGTTCCTCGCCGTCTCTTCGCTGGGATATCTCAAGAGATTTCTGGCCAGCTGACAGCTACTTGTTTCATCCCATAACGTCTTAAATTTCTTATGGGTCTTTTTCTTTATTAACTGGAGTTTCGCTGCAACTGGTAGTGTACTTGAAGGGCCAGGCCCAAGGATTCTCTGACTGGCTGTCTTCTTGGCCAGTTTGTCAGCTTCTATATTGCCGTTGCATTATAAGTGTCCTTTGACCCAGCACAGGCAGATGTTATTCATTTGCCATGCTCTCACAAGTGCTTGGTGACATTTCCATGTTGATCCTTTAGTTATTTTATAATTTTTCAGGGCCAGTAGTGATTGTCTACTATCTGTGCAGATTCTTATTGTCTTGCCCGTTGTTTCTCTGCGAGTAATCTCTTGTGCGGCTATGGTTATACCAGCGATTCTGTTTGTACTACACTGGCATTTTTATCCATAGTCCAGTTGCATCGCAGTTGAGTCGCAGATTTCTGGAATATATACCACAGCCTGCTCCTTCCTTTTTCTTTCATCCGTCTGTGAAGACATAGTTTACACCTTCAACGCCGGCCTCATGGTGATAAAACACCTCCCTGCAGATAGCCTTTCGCAACCAGTTCTCTTATGACAGTGTCTCCTGCACTGATTTGTACTGCTCTTTTAGAGAGCGTGTTGGATGTCCAGCTGCCCACAATATGAGCAACGTTCCTATGTGATAGGGCCGCTGTAATTTTTAGGAAAGGTGGTTTTGTCAAACGCACCCAAGATGGATTCCTTATGATCCAGGGATTTTTCAATCCGACTTGCTACACATGGAGGGCAGTATCGGTGGATTTTTCTGGTGTGTATGCTTGTTGGTTGAGGTGCACAGGATTGTTAGTCAATGTTACATCCTTTAGATATCGCTCACATAGCTTCTCCATCGTCTTCAGTAGAAATGAAGTTATGCTAATAGGACGGTATGCTTTGGGGGTGGAATAGTCCATCCTCCCTGCTTTTGGTATGAACAATACTTTTACTTCTCCATTGTGTGTGTTGTTATTGGACTCCACCTAAACGGCTGGACTGATTTTTATGAGGATAAGTTGATTCAAGAATGGTTTTCAGCCTCACAATTTGATCCGATAGAATTTTTTTCAAAAAAAATTAATATGTATAAATTAGGGTTGTGACCGGTGCATCCGTAATTTTTTCTGGTGGTATATGTGGTGAGTTCTTCGGTAAATCTTCGGAATCCAAGGTCCAATACGAATAAAACTAAAATGGGACCCACTTGAAAATACCCCCTTTACGAGAAAAAGAGAATTTTTAAAATTGATTTATCAATGACGGAGTTCTGATGTAACGAACATATAAAAAAATATACAGTCGATTTGAGAATCTCCTCTTTTTAAAGTCTGTTGAAAATGTTGGCCTAATTCAATCAATACGAGGAACTATTATTACATAATTGAAAAAAGGAGGCCATCTTTAAAGGGGGTTTTGCTGCCGCAAAAAAGTCGGATTATTTTGTTCCCCAGTATATATCAATTGTCCAAGCCACTCCTTCTCTAATTTTGATTCAAATACAACATATGATGATACCTATGATAAAAACGAGGAGACAACTAACCTTGCTTTTTTCGTACAACAATGTACAAACATCCAACAAGGAGAGGTAGAAGAATGCAAAGATGAAGACATGATTTCAAGTAGAGTTTGAAGATTCATAATAATAATAATAATAATAATAATAATAATAATAATAAGCAATAATAATAATAATAATTAATAATAATAATAAGCATTAATAATAATAATAATAAATAAGCAGGGGGGTCACTCAACAGCTCACAGACCTTTGGTGAGTAGCGCCACCACTTACCCTAGCGATGGTGCGAATCGGACCGGTAGCTCAGGCGCACCCGGGGGGATTCGCTAGATTCCCCTGATACCGGCCGGGGGTGGCCAGGTTAACCTCCTTGCCACCCCTACACTCGGTTCCCAGGCCCCGAGGAAGAGGCCCCCACGATCGACCCCTCCCGGATGGGGGTCATAGGCAAGGTGGTGGGGCCCCAGGACACATGCCTGAACATGATGACGACCGCAATGGACAAGGACGTTTTGAGTGGACAGACCAACTAAGGGATGACCTTCTGCACGTTTATGAGAGTAGTGAGCCCCTGCGCAGGGGATACATGGCGCGGATGCATGCTCTGTGGTGTGATATGCACCCAGAGCATCGTGCCTTTTCCGCCCAACACCTAAGGGACTATGTATCCTACTTAAGACGCAGGGGCCATGTTAGGGCGCCTCCAATGCGGGAGCAACTGGTTTTAGAACCGGAAGCCTTGGCGGAGGAGGTTGCCTACATACCTCTGGACATAGAGAGCTTAAGAACCCGCAGGGCGCTACGCCTATACAAGCCCCTGCCACCACAAGAACTGGTGAGAGTGGATGCAGAGCTTCGGGAAACTCTTCCAGAAGACGCGGATATCTGGTGCATCAATTGTGCAGTTTACAATGCTGCCTTGGGGCTATGTCAGTCGGAGAGACGTAACATACGCGTGTCTCCGAATGACAGAATCCTTGGGCGGGTGCGCCAGATTGAAGCGAAGATCCATTCGGCAAGACAACACGCGTCCCGTATCCAGTGTGTGATGAATTACATCTTGGCCAATAGGCCTTATACTACTAAAGTACGGCGTTGGGCCGCATATTTAAGACGACTCCACCACACACTAAATAGAGCGGTGCTGTTAACTACCAAACAGCACTGGCTTGACAAAATACGGGCGCTAGTGGCTACTAAAAGGTCACTAGTGAGGCGAGCTAGAAGTCTCGCGGAAAACCAACAATTCCGCGAGAAACCTTCTAGCTTATTCAAACCGCCTCCGCGTGTAGTCGAAAATCCGCCGACGGTAGAACAGGTTGAAAACTTCTGGAAGGGAATATATGAGGTTTCTCATCCACTAATTAGAGACACTCCAGCCCTGGCGCAGTTTGAGGTCTTCTGTGGAAGACATCAACAGCCAGAGCTCCAAGAACTGCACCAACCGATAACCCCGGAAGAAGTTCGGAGGGCTCTTGAGGGCTCAAAGGACTTTGCTGCTCCGGGTCCTGATAGGATCCCCACTTATTGGTGGAAGAAATTTATTCAGATCCACCACCATTTAGCCAGGATTTTTAACGACTGGCTGAATGGAGAGCAGCAGATTCCGGCCTGGTTCGTCGAGGGGCGAACAGTGCTCATCCCAAAGAACGGAGATTTGTCTGACCCAAAAAACTACAGACCAATAACCTGTCTCAACGCATGTTACAAGATGTTTACACGCATCTTGAACATGCGTGTACTCATGGCAGTTGACGGGGTCTACCAACAGATATACGAGCAGAGAGGTTCTAAGAGAGGCGTAGCTGGCTGCAAGGAGAACCTGCTGATCGACAGATGTATCACGCAGGACTCCAGGCAGTACAAGCGAAACCTTTCTATGGCCTGGATCGACTATCGCAAGGCATTTGATACAACATCACATGAGCTAATAATTCACTTGCTCCAATGCCTTGCGGTGCCAGATCCAATAGTGAGATGTATAGAACAACTGATGCCGCTCTGGAGAACCCGCTTCACCATTACATCTGGTGATAGCAGGGTTCAAACGGAGCCGGTTATCTTTAGGCGGGGTGTATTCCAGGGGGATTCCCTGAGTCCCCTCCTTTTCTGCATCTCTCTCCAGCCGTTATCTGTTGCACTTAGAAGAACCCGTGGCTACAACTGCGGCCCAACCGGAAACAGGAGGCATAAGGTCACTCATTTATTTTATATGGATGACCTTAAGATATATGCCTCCGGGGAAAGGGATTTACAACAGTCCCTCCGAGTGGCGCAAGAGTACACAGCGGATATTGGTATGGAGTTTGGGTTGGATAAATGTGCACTGATTCATCTCAAGAGAGGACGATGTGGGGACTACGGAGATGATGCGCAGCTAGTAGACGGAGGCATCTTACACCACCTTGATGCCGGAGAGACGTATACCTACCTGGGTGTGCCACAAAGTCACATCCAGGAGGTAAATATTACAAAAGACGCTCTCCGCGGCAAGTACCGACACTTGCTCCGACAGATCTGGTCCTCAGAGCTGTCGGGGTCCAACAAGGTGTCGGCGACAAATATGCTTGCCGTTCCGATTCTACTCTACTCCTTTGGAGTAATAAAATGGACACAGGAGGAGCTGCAGCAACTCGACGTAGGTACCCGCAAAATGATGCATCTCTGTCGGAGTTTGCATCCGAGATCGTCCGTTCCGCGGTTATATCTCCCACGACAACAGGGAGGCCGTGGACTCTTGGGATTGGAGTGTCTCCACAACAGAGTAACTCTGAACACGGCCTGTAAGATTATCAGGAGTTCGGATCCCCTACTCCTCATGGTCAAAGACCATGAAGGAGCTGGCGTAGGAGCTTTTATATATAGGGCAGCACAAAGAGCAGCTAATAGCCTAGGTCTCGACTTCGACACCGAGCGGAATAATCCAAACTCTGTCACCGAGTTGGACCCTGCTCGGTTGAAAGCCCACCTTCGGGCTGCTGGAAATACACTTCGTTTTCAGCAGCACAGGGATAAGCCATTGCACGGAGTCTACTATAGAAATATAGAAGACTTAGGCTTATCTCGAAAGCTGACCTTTAGCTTTTTGAGGTCAGCTGGGCTGAAGTCAGAGACTGAAGGTTTTATATTAGCTTGCCAAGATGGTGTACTGAACACCCTGGTCTACCGAAGCCGCGTGATGGGTATAGAAGTGCCTGACGTTAGCTGCAGAGCTTGTCGTCAGGCCCCAGAGACCATTATGCATTTGTTGTCAGCTTGTCCAGCATATGCGGTCTCTGCCTATATCCATCGACATAACGCGGCATTACGAGTGCTGTATTATCACCTACGGCACTCGTACGGTATAGATCAGACACCGGTGTTGCCCTATGCTCCGGGGGATATTGAGTCCGTTGTGGGGAATGAGAGGTGCCGGATATACTGGAACTATTCATTCCCCACCGTCAGGCGGATACAAGCCAATAAGCCTGACATAGTCCTCCTCGATCACCAACTCAAGACGATGTTTGTTGTAGAGTTTTCGGCTCCGGCTGAAAAGAACATCGTCTTGAAAGAGGAGGAGAAACGGACAAAATATCGAGATTTACTCTCCGAACTCCGCAGGCTGTACCCGGGTTATTCTGTTAAAATGGTGGTTCTTATTATTGGCTCTCGCGGAGGTATGCGACAATCATTGCTCTCAGAATTAAGAACCATCCCGGCATGCCGTCAATCGGCAGAAGTCATCGCTGGGAAGATGCAGAAGGCCGTCATACTTGGTTCGTTGCGTCTACTCAGGACACATGAGTTGCGACCTCAATGACCACTTACCCCGCGGACGTGGGGAGTGGTCGTTGAGTAACGAGGCTGGAGGGACTCTCTGGACTAGTCGGAGGCCAGGGGGGACCGACCAGCACAAAAAAAAAAAAAAATAATAATAACCGAAAAGAACATCGTCTTGAAAGAGGAGGAGAAACGGACAAAATATCGAGATATACTCACTGAACTCCGCAGGCTGTACCCGGGTTATTCTGTTAAAATAGTGGTTCTTATTATTGGCTCTCTCGGAGGTATGCGACAATCATTGCTCTCAGAATTAAGAACCATTCCAGCATGCCGTCAATCGGCAGAAGTCATTGCTGGGAAGATGCAGAAGGCCGTCATACTTGGCTCGTTGCGTCTACTCAGGACACACGAATTGCGACCTCAATGACCGCTTACCCCGCGGACGTGGGGAGCGGTCGTTGAGTAACGAAGCTGGAGGGACTCTCTGGACTAGTCGGAGGCCAGGGGGGACTTAACAGCACCCAAAAAAAAAAAAATAATAATAACTCGTACGGTATAGATCAGACACCGGTGTTGCCCTATGCTCCGGGGGATATTGAGTCTGTTGTGGGGAATGAGAGGTCCCGGTTATACTGGAACTATTCATTCCCCACCGTCAGGCGGATACAAGCCAATAAGCCTGACATAGTCCTCCTCGACCACCAACTCAAGACGATGTTCGTTTTTGAGTTTTCGGCTCCGGCCGAAAAGAACATTGTCTTGAAAGAGGAGGAGAAACGGACAAAATATCGAGATTTACTCCCTGAACTCCGCAGGCTGTACCCGGGTTATTCCCCGGGTACAGCCTGCGGAGAACCATCCCAGCATGCCGTCAATCGGCAGAAGTCATCGCTGGGAAGATGCAGAAGGCCGTCATACTTGGCTCGTTCCGTCTACTCAGGACACATGAATTGCGACCTCAATGACCGCTTACCCCGCGGACGTGGGGAGCGGTCGTTGAGTAACGAGGCTGGAGGGACTCTCTGGGCTAGTCGGAGGCCAGGGGGGACTTACCAGCACAAAAAAAAAAAATAATAATAATAATAATCATATTTTATTAACAAGAAGAATTAACAAGAAGAGATACAAAATTGTACATATGGGAAGTCAAACAAAATAAAACTATCAAATATAAAATACAATAGGTCAATAGGTAATATAAAAAAAATGCAAATGTAAAATAAAATATATAAAATAAAAAAAAAAAATAAGCAACAAACAAACTGGTAACATGGTAGGACTAAATCTGTTCTAGATACTTTAATACCCATAGTACCAATTTTTCAATTAATAGGATACATACTGTCTGATCAAACTTCCTTTATCGCAATAAATCGTGAACTAGGCCTACTGGAGAAACCACCGTAAAAAAAGTGCTAATTAACTACCTCATAGAGTAATAATGGTGGGGTAATATGTACATATTATCTTTATTATGCCGAATACGACTTTTCCAACTTTTGGAATAGCATAATTCGCGGTAATTCGTAGTAAAAAAAATTGCATGGTCTACAACTTTTGTTGTCTAATCTATTGTTACGTTTGAGAAAAAAATGCGAAAACCGATATATCTGACCTTCGGCAGATGTAGGATCGGTGGAAACTTTTGATATTTTATTTGTAATAGTGTATTTAAGACATGTACCAATTTTCAGCTTTATGTGAATTTTTGAAAACTTCCAACTTTTTTGTCCATTTTGATGGGATTATTATTTTTGCCACATTTTAGCTATGGCTAGGTACATTAAAAAATATATTTAATACGATAGGTGAGATAAAGATGTCAATAAAGATATCTAATATAATATTAATTGATTGAATAGTCATAATTCATACTAGGGTAAATTGATAAATTAATAATGTTTGCATCTCTCTAACATTGTTGAAATTAACTAACACCTATCATAATTCAGATAAAAAAAAATTATAAATAAATTGTTACTTAGAAAACACCCTCAGTTTGTATACATAGCATTACTTATTTCATATAGATAACATAAATAAACCCGAAACCACTTCTACTGATAATGAAAACAGAAAGACAAATTGCAAGTGCATCAAAACATTCAAACTGAGCACACACATTTATAAAATTATATTAAACTGAAATTAAAACTGATATGTAAGTAAACAATGTAAAATACTAAACAAATATTTGTAACTATATAATAATATTGTAATCCCTGATGCTAAATATCGAAAGGTTTGTAGGGGAAAAATAGTTAAGGCTCCAATTTCTCTGGATTTATTGTGATGATCTCTCTGGATGAAGTTTGAGGTATTGAATCGAAATTTACAGGTTTTGAATAACATTTCTGCTCTATCTATTTAGCTGCTCTATCTAAGGCTAATTAGAATATCACTCAACTTGTTCCACTCAACAGAATTGAAGCCAATTAGCCTTTTTTAAATGTGATTGTACCAGCCTATTAGTTAAGTTATATCAACATCAATAATTTTTATTAAAATATTTAAAAATTATTTAGAAATTGATAATTAATAATTATTTATTATTATTATTCCATATCTGAATTCCTGCTACAATTCCTGCGAACTTTATACACGTTGAGTGAACTTGGAGTGAACCATAGTGAACTGATCTGTTGTGACCAGAGGTTACCAGAGTATAGACTAGCCGCATATAGAGCCCTCTAGCGATAATATTCTAAACATATATTATGTAGGAGTCGTTAGGTGAAAATCCTACATGGTCAACTTCAATCGTCGGGCGTCAGTGAATTGTATCCCCCATAGATGGCAACAGATGTTGGGCTCCTACGTCGTTGATGAAGTAAATAAAATGAAATAGCAAAGTCATTCCAATGTGTGTATTGTTTATAAAGATGATTATTATTATATTAATACCAATGACAAGACATCGTCGGTTTTAATCTTTTTTTTTATGTTTTTAATGATCAAAATTTGTATGGTCGTCGATCTCGAATTTGATCGCCATATTAGAAAAGTCCATTTAGTAATAACAATTTTAGGTGTTTTTGTTAATAACTCGGTCTGGGTATAGTTAGCGCAAATTTAGTTACGGAAGTTACGGAAAATAAACCTAATGAAATTCTCTAAGAATATTAAGTATATTCATTATTATTATTCATTTGTTATAGTTAGCGCAAATTTAGTTACGGAAGTTACGGAAAATAAACCTAATGAAATTCTCTAAGAATATTACGTATATTCATTATTATTATTCATTTGTTTGTTAAAACCATCGGTTTTACGACGTTAAAAGAATTAAAATCTAAGGCGCATATTTAATTATAGTTAAATTAATTTTCCAGGATATTACAAGTGATATTAGTGTTGTGTGTTGTGCAACCGTCTTAA
Source organism: Tetropium fuscum (assembly GCA_964058915.1). Classification (NCBI taxonomy): domain Eukaryota; kingdom Metazoa; phylum Arthropoda; class Insecta; order Coleoptera; family Cerambycidae; genus Tetropium; species Tetropium fuscum. The sequence goes on from CAXKVY010001664.1 coordinate 146,868, forward strand.
CGATAAAGGAATTTTGGTAAAACAGGCGTTGAAGATGCTGATTCTTTAATAATTATTACATCTATTGAAATGTCAAACATATTTAAACAGTAACGATAGTGTGTGAGGACATTGAGATATTGGTAATTTTCTTAATGCACTATGTAAATACCAGAATAATATTTACTATTTTAACAAGAAAATGGACATAGGAAATACACTATATCCACCTGCCAATAATAGTTGCTACTATTATTTCTTTGCCCTTATTGTCTCGTACTAGAAAATGATTGTTTATGGATTATACATTAATTCATTATTTAAAATTACTTTCCAGTCTGCTCAAAACGTTTGCTAATTCTTGCTAATTCTAATTTTAATGCTAATGCTGATTCTGAAAAATACTTTTATACTTAATTTATTTTCCATAAAAGTAATTTTAAAGCCTAAAATTGTTATTACTAAATGGACTTTCTAATATGGCAATAAAATTCGAGATCGACGACCACACAAATTTTAGTCATTAAAAACATAAAAAAAAGATTACCGACGATTTCTTCTTATTGGTAATACGTAATTGGAATTACGTGTTTGAATTTGACGCATCATGGCAGATGGGCGGAGTTTGGTTTAGTCGCTTTTGTCGCCACTGTCTGTTATAGAATTAGGCTGTAGGGCTTAACCAAATTCATCTTAGCCGTGCCCATGTCTCTCTATCCTTATCTATCTGTGTCACAAGAAATATAATGTACCTATATACAGGGTGTTTCAAAAAAATGTTAGAAATAAATTTTGTGACGTGGTCTCTCCGAAAATATGCCATTTCGACACCAGTACCTTATAGGTAAGTGCCAAAATATTGTTCTCAATACCGATTACGTAACGTTAACAAAATTACTATTGGTTAACATTTGTTAAATAAATGATCGACTACTAGATTGATTCAAAATAACGACCTTGAAAGAAGAGTCATTAGTTAAATAGATAAACCTAATCATACAAACAACAACCATAGTATGTAAATTACAGCTAAACAAAAAAATAAAACAATTACAAAAATAAATTTAAAAAATAAGCGAAAGAAATTATAAAAACTGGTCAAATAAAATATACCTGGTGGCAAATCTTCTTCCACAATAAAAAAAATTAGTGAGTCTGCTAGTACTCGATACTTATGTGTAAACATCTCGCATATGGTAACGGTATGCATTTTTTTCATAAATATAATTTTTAAAAAAATTGTTTTATTTTATATTATATATATTACGTATGTATGTAGATAATTATATTTAGTTAAGTAATTGGTAATTTTAACTGCCACAAGGGCCCTGGGTCCATTGTATTTGCAATTGTATCATGTGCACGCTAACCGCCACCCTAACAAAGCGTCAAGTATACGAGATTTAACAAAGCATATAGCAGTCATATGATGGTGCAGCGGTTCAAGCCCCGCTTTCCAAACCAGGGATCGCTGCTTCGCTACTCACATCAGGACCTTTTTAATAAGGTAGGCAACACAACACATACACCATAGAGGTTGGTGCTGTAAACGCCATCTATCTGGTAGTAGCTGAATTAATTTAGTAGATAGGTACTGTGCATGATAATTGATGGTAATGATATCACATCCGCTTTCACATTTCAGTCCCATTTCCCGAAATTTATTTCATATCGCCGTAATGGATGTTTACACATCAAAAAGTTAACAATCAACTTAAATAAACTTATTAACAAACAAATTTAATAGCGACAAACCAGGACTCTTTAATTTAAAAAATGAGTATCAACAAATGAGTATATACAAACAAAAATGAGTATCGAATGTCTAAAGCTTAAAACCTTTAACATAGAGTAATTAAACTTGTTTAAACATTGCCAACATTGGTTTACTTTTTATTTCTATAGGTAGTTTATTTTATTTATTGATTCCCTTGAAAAACAAATACCTACGTCATAATTTTTTCATAATTTGTTTTATTTAAATAAATACATATTACTATTATTTTTAGTTATTTTATACATTACTAAAAAATAGCAAAAACATAAAATAAACAAACAATAAATTCACCGGCACCTATATACACATTACTTCAAAACTTTAAAGCCACAATTCAATGAAATAAATAAAAGTGTTTACTTCCAACTGCTCGCCACTGTACTATGCTAATTATTATTTAGGAAATTTACCACTCTGCAATGAGGCATTCACAAAATTCAAGATAACGCCCTATATACTACCTAGTGATATGGTTGCTAACTATCCTTAACCACTTTTGCATTTAAAATTTCATGTTTACTAAATTTATCATCAAGGTCTTTGACTGCCTTACCCAATTAATTTAAATACAATAATCTAAATTGTGATAACCGTATATAAATATCAGTGGCGGCTTTAGGATATAGTTTTAGGGGACGCATAATATGAAAACTAAATTACGAAATCTAGCTTTCTGTTTTTGTTGGCGAATCTGTTAATTATACTTTCAATATTTATATCAATATTGCCGTGAATATATAATAAAGCTAATCCATTTAGATCTTAGGTAGCTTTGTATTAATCCTAAACTAGAAAATCTTCTAAAGCCTCCTCCCCCGCTAAAGCCGCCACTGGTAAATATTTTAATTTACAATCACTCACTTTTGCTTTCCATTAATGCTACCCACTAATTATCTGATGAACACTTTCAACAGTTCTACTACGTCCGAAATTCGTAACCTTATTTTTTAAATACCATGTATACAGGAAGGAAAAAGGTGCATACCTATTCAATAAGAATATTTAATATTTAAAAAATATACAAAGAAAGCATTAATTTTAATTAATAATAATAACGTAATATCTTATCGATATAATATATAAGTAAATTCGGTTTTCCCTTTCTTTATTATACATATTATATTAATATTAAAGTAAACCTATTTTTTCAAATTATTACAGTACTATTCTAACTCCTGGTAACCCTGTGGATTTTAATCCTGTTACTCTATAAACTGCTCCATCTGCTGGAGATCTTGGCGCTACGCCATTAACAGGTATTCTTCCAGTGGTCACATACAACTCATCTAATCTAGGTCCACCAAAGGCTACTGAGGTGACCTAAAAATTATAGTACAATGAATAATTAAGTATGCTATCAGAATAATCTTTAAGAAATTAAAATCTAAAATAAAAAATATCATCTGGAAAGCTATGACAAAAGGTACATTCAAATTTGTTTTTTGTTTTTGTTATTTGGACGAGATTCATCATGAATAAAAATATAACATCTGAAAAACGTGTAGAACGGAAGTGAAAATATTGCGGCTCAATTAATGCACAATGCTTAGTGCTTACTGCTTACCGAAATATTGCAGAGATCATTGAATTAATGAAGCGCAATAGGTAGATAGGTACATTTTATATTATTATAATTAACTGTGTATGTCATTGTGGATGAGGACAAGTGCAAGTCCTTCTCTAACCTTAATCATAGAAACAATTTTTGTCTGAAAATAGTCAGTACAATATTGATATTTCCTTTCCCCCCTAAAAAATATTTTTGTTTTATTCTAGTTTTGAATAAGCTAGAACAATATATTGTTGTGGGAAAGTGAGTTTATTTTATTATAAAATTACATTTGGGCAAAAACAGTATTCAGTATAAAATATTCAGTTATAAAATATGTAGCTCATAATGTTCTGCAAAAATATTTTTCTTGCGAAACCTAGTTTTCAGAAGCTGTAATCTCAGTTGAAAATCCTAAGATGCATTTTAAGCAATTTCAATGTCAATTGTGACATGGTTGAGCTGAAAAGTCTACCCTTTGTGCTCTGATATATCCAATAACAACACGTTCACCCACTAAAACCATGATTTCCCTTCCTTCTTAAGCTCTTTCCACTCCTATTGTTTAAGGACAGATTCCCTATTAAATCTTCCTTCGGAATCTCTGCGGTTCCCCACAAGACCCTCAAAAAAAAAGCAAAGCATAGCATAATTCAAAAAAAAAAAGCAAAGCATAATTCCATACTTTCAGCATATTTTCGTCGCTGCAACCATTTTCACCGATATGATGGACAAAACACGTTTTGCAGATGTCCTAGAGACATCTCTGTAGGGTTATATTGGCAACGGTATGGAGGTAATCTCAATACTTGGTGGCCATGTTCATTTAACAGTCCACCAACAACATATCAGCGTTGATCTGGGCAATTACTCTTGCAAATTTGTAATAACTTGATCTTAAAATGTACTTGTAATGGATGTTTCGTTCTTGTAGCCACTGTGGTTTGCTCTAAAAAGTGTTCGGTATTTTTTCAGTAATTGTACTGCGGTATGATGCATTATCCGAGATAACTAATGACGATTCTTCTAACATGGATCAGTTTAACCAAAACTCATTTTTCACTGACTTTCTGTTCATATATAGAATCATGGTAGTCGGCACTTTTTGATGTTGCTGAAAATATTAAACTAGCTTTTTCCACAAAGTTATATTTAGTGCCATCATGCAATAATATATGATAAATCTTTTGCTAGTATTTGCGTGTTCCTTGGTAGGTACAGCTTTTCAAATTTGATGATGCATACAATGTACAAACATTTATGCTTTCCGACAACATTTTTCGATTTTAGTTTTTATCTGATCCAATGCAATATAGATACTCTTTCGCAACGAACGGTATAATTAACGTGGTAGCCGATGTTTTTTTTTATTTGACAATAACTTTTTTGACAATAACTATTCCTATATTATATCCGCACCTCCGGGATTAAAAAATGATTCAGAACTGTTTCTACGCTAAAAATAGAAAAAGTAACCAAAAATAATCACCTGTCTAGCTGGCATCACAATAGTTGAAATAACCGTCTCAGGATTTCGAGGATCAATATTTAATATTTTGCCTTCATTAAATACAGCTACCCATAAGTTACCACGAGTGTCAATTGTCATGCCGTCTAACACTCGTAAGTTATTTACATCAGCTTCTTTAAATAACGTATATATTGGTGTTCTATTTGCTAAAATGTATTGTAATTATGAGGACCATCAAGTATAAAGTTATTTTGCGAAATTTAAAAGATTGTTTTTTCTGTTTTAATAAAAGTACCATTTTAAAAGAAGCTGCTAATATATGAACTGGATTAATGAATATAATTTGTTTTTCACCTAACGAAAAGTTTATCTAACAACTTATGCATAAGTTAGTTATCACAATATTATATTATATATATATATATATATATATATATATATATATATATATATATATATATATATATATATATATATATATATATATATATATTTTTTTTTAGGTAGGTTCCTATAAATTGAGAATATAATTAATATAATATTTTTCTTATCGTGAAAATATTCAGATATTTAAAAAACTGTAAAATGTATAAAACTTACTGTTTGTCACATCTAAATATGAGATATAAAAATTTTTCAAAGAATACCCACAATTGCCGCAATGGGAGATCGGAGAAGTATAACTTCTTACAGCAAGCTAAAATCGTCACGAATGAAAGAAAGCGCCTTTATAGGCGCTTTCATTCAACAAGTTGTTATGTATTGATATAATACTAATAACTAATCAATTTTAACACAAAACCCATCAAAATGCATCAAAATAATACACTAAATTAAAGAATAACTGTATCACTTCTATTTCAAGAATTATTGTTGACCCCATTTTACCACAAAACGTTCGACGGTATTAGGCAATTTAGCCATCCAAATGAATGCCAATGATGCCGATGTGACACGGTCGAGGAACGCGTAAAATGGATCCGTAATATTTGAATGGGAAACATTCTTATACTGCATCATATTCACCATCCAATTGCTTTATGATATGACGAAAGATATATAGTGTGATCAATATTTTGTTATACTACATGATAATGTCATAATGCGATGAGCGATGTATATAAAATCATTTATTTTTCCATTAAATTCCTGGAAATTACTTGATTACGCTGTTAAAAATGCGGTAGCACATGTGAAGAGATCGATATAATGACGGTTTTTGCTTGGGTTTTTATGTCTCATATTTCGATGTTACATACTAAACTTATTATAATTATTATATAGTTCGAGTAGGTAATTTATAATATAATAAGTCTTATAAATGTACCTACATATGGCCCCTTTTATAATATCAAAGTCAAACTCATCAACAGTCCCCTTGTAAGAATCGTTATAGTAGAATTTCTTCATGTCTGTATTGAACGCGAGACCATTGGAGATCCCAATTTTACTTAAATGCCTTGTTACCTCATTGTTCTGAAAACTGTAAAAATTGCCTTGTTCTGGTGGGATTTTATTATCACTTGCTGAGCTACCCATAGTCCCTGTAATAACATATTATTTTTAATAACATTGTCATCTACGGTTTTAAAACGTATATTATTAATCTTAATAGTATATTATTCAACGAGGGGTAATGTAGGGAATAACTCACGCAGGTGTCCCGCCTCCGGTTCGAGGTGTAAACTTTTACTGCTCGAGCCGCAGGCGAGTGCTGTAATTCATCAAGTGAGTTACCATTACCGTAAGTTGAATACTATACTTTATCTAAGATTATAACAATAAATAGATATTAAACTACAAGTACCTTTACAGAAACAACACGTTATTTAGAAATCTCAACAAAAATTATATTGAAAATTTTGTTTAAAAAAACCATTGTTGCCAGATATTTATCATCAGGAGCTTCATTTATGAAATTATAAAGTTGTTCTAGTGTAAATGTTTTTGCCTTTTTAGCTACATGCTTCTCGGATTTGCGTTTAAGACGCAAAATTTTAAAAGCACGTAATTTTAAATAATTCTCTATATTAATCCAATTGTTCATATTGAGTGTGATGAGTAGATATATATTGAAGTAGAAGTCCATACAAATTATTTATATTTATTGCTTATTTCAGTAAAACATGCCAGCAGTACATTTTTGAGTAGTACATGATTTGACGTTCTTGCCGCTACGCGCCAATCCATAAAATTTTTCTACACAATTTTATATTTTTGTTGTGCCATTTTTTGGATAATAAATTTATGTATTGTATCATTCGCTACTTGCGTTAATTCTGTCGGTGTAGGTAAATAATAGTCCATCTTCACTAACCGAATTCATCATTTTTGGCACAATTATTAACTTATTATTAATAATTAACTCACAAGTGAGTTATCATAACTCACGCTGTTTGTTTATGGATACTATTACTTTTTCAAAAGCAGTTCATTAATGAACATATAACCTAATAAGAGTAGATAAAATATTTAACTTACCCGCCCACAGCCTCCCAGTAGAATCACATTTTCCATCGTTAAATACGTGTTCGGTATTGTCTTCCACCCCATATAATTTCTCCATAATTAAAACAGTTTCGCTCTCGCCATCCCATGTTATTAGTACTAATTCTCGTCCCATGCTAATCACAAACTGGTCATTAGTTCCTTTTACAGGAATTATTATGGATACATTTTTTCCTAAAAGTACCTAACTTGGATACACAATAATATTATATAATATTAAACGTACCGATAAATGCTTTGGTATGCTTCTTTGTAGCAGGCACATATCTGTGAATATAATGTGCAATAATATCAACGAAATAAAGGGATTGAGTCTCTGCATCCCAGTGCGGCCCTTCTCCTAATTGGACGCTTTCGACCACCTTCTCCACTTTTGGTGTCATTATTCGAAAAATTAACAACCGAAAAAGTCTCCAAATTGACAAATCGACAAGGGAACCTGTTATTTTCAACTAACTGGAGCACTTGAGAATTGTTTATTAAGAACTCACAACATAAGGAGGAGTCTACAGCTGATAGTCTTTAAAAATATTGCCTTAATTAGGTATATCATAGGCGTCCATGTGTTTTCTAAGTGGTTCTATTATAGTCAACCAGGTTATTTTGCACAAAATATATTTAATTATTCTCTGCATTACTATAATTTTCTATATTGTGTATTATAAAATGCGCAGAACCGAAATCTTATTTTCCAATAGAGCTCAAATATTATTCGGAATTGATGTGTTAATAGTAAAGTGGACACAGTTATTTCTACGTCGTATTTGTTTGATGAATATCAGTTCAATCAGTTCAGATCAGTGACGTCATAGTTCGATCATGTCCAGTTATCAACATGACAAGCAGAACCTAAAAAAAGTAAGTACTTTCGTAAAGAGCTCTCTGGACGGCAACGTTGATACGAATTAAAATAATTATAAATAAATAATAAACTTTGAGAATACATAGTGAACATGTAAAGTTTAAATAAATTCGATAAAATAATATCGACTTTTAAAAGTCCCATAGAAATCGATTTTAGTCCAAAGAGGCTCATTTTTGTTTTGTTTTTATATAACGACAATATCAACCTAATGGGATTGATTGAGAACTGATTGATTGAGATCAGTTTTGGATTTTACACTTTTTTTAAGTAAATACTTCTTTAGCCGCATGAGAGTGTTTTTTCAAGGTCGCGTCACGACACATTTTATAACATTTTCAATAACAACCGGAACATTGCCACGATTAAATCATGAACAACGGTTGATGCTATGTTCTCGAGAAATCTACACCATTTAGAATCACGAACATATGTGTCACGCTTCAGTTATCATAAAGCCAATATGTACAATACCTCTCTCTCTCTCTCCCTTCTCTCTTTCTATTCCTCTCTCTCTCACACTCTCTCAACAAATCGGAAGTATTCACTTCTATCACGTGTACTGTTGTACTGCACGCGGATTTTTTTCATTTCTACCCTTTATAACATTACGTATAGTAACTTTTAGAGAATTCGTTTCACTTTCTTTATCGGGATTAAGCTGGATTTCGAAGGCCGTCCAGCTCGTCAAAATTAATTACGCCGCTTTGAAGTTGCCGTCGTTCAGTCATCCAATATTTCCTAGGTGCGATATTTCTGTCGTGCACTTTATGTTAACGCAACGTTATAGCAGTATTTGTATACCGCAACGTGCTAGCATATATGTGAATATTTCAGATATTGAAACCGATATTGAGAACAAGACGGCGATCTTAATTAACCCTCATAAATATGCGTCACTGGTATCAAATAAACGTTTGATAAAAGTGTCTATTGATGTTTTGTAGCAAACAATTTGTTATTGAAAAATAAGTCTGTTTTAAATTATTTTGTTGAAAATAAAATAACATGGTAAGATAACTTTAAGTAATAATCATGCTCAGGGGTATCGTGATGCCTATATTACGTCCTCACTCCTTATTATCACCATAGTAGGCATTATCAACTAATCAAAGTAAAAAATATGGAGCTCTGATTATGAACGCTCACATCTTTAAAAATATCAAACAAATTTCAGTGGCACAAACTACTTTCTACAGACAATTTATTTTTATATATTGTCATATAATTTCATAATTTTACAAAAACACGTTAATTTATTAGCTCCAGTTTATGTTTGAAAAATACTTATTTTTAGGAACATTTTAGATGTTTTATTTGAATACATGCCAAAAAACCCATTTACCAAATTTTCAAAATTCATATCTAACTGATCTTTGGAATATTCTAATGGGTGGTTGTAATGTCGGCCCTTTTGGCTTCCATTGGCGGGCCTCCGACGCCGACGTCGCGTCCTGCTTAGACAACGGCGACTCTGCCTTGCCTAAAGGGTGGTTAAAAAGAGTGGTAGCTTCGCATGCCACCAGGTTACTAATTATTTTATTTCCAAGTATTGGGGAATAATAGACCAAATTAACTATCCCCAATTTTGACTTCCCCAAAATGTCCGCTGGGCCCTTAAATTTGGTTGGTAACGTGGCAGTAGCGTCAGAGAGCAGGCCTAGACCCAGCTGCGGCTTAAGAGGTGTTTACACGGGTCGAATTTCGCCGTGCGGCTAGTCGCTTACGAAATCGCCTCACAAAGCCGCATCGCTACCCCATTTACACAGTTGACTTAAATCGCAAGTGACTAAGTCATTTTCTTCGAAAATATTGAGCAAGACGTGTAAACGCCCCATATATGCACAGACTGGGATAGTATAGCAAGGCGTGGCCCTGAAAATTAGTTAAATGAGGCGGGTTTTTCCAGAAAAATTAGAAAATACGTTAAAACCACTATATTACAGTTAGGGATTTATACACAACTATTGAATGAAATGAATCGAAATGACGTTCTCCTAATAAACGGAGATCCTCAAACAACCCCTAAATCAATATTGGCAATATATCAAAGAAAATTATATATAGCCTACTATTATTATCAATCTGGACCTATGCTAGGACACACAAAATGAGATAGAACTGATCAAAGTTATAAATGGAGGTCTATACCTCCACACAACGTACTATTTACCCCTAGATTCACCTATGATGCAATTATCAATATTTTTATATGACATAACAAAATACCTCTAACGATCTCAAGTTAAAATTCTAGGGTTACTCTACAATTTATAGCGCCTACTAGCAAATCTAAGATAGCATCAATCTGTCCTCTTAGGTTAAGCTAGACAAAATATTCTATGGCACTATTTTATGCATAAGGTGAGTTATCTGTGCTAACATACCTATTTCTCGGTAGTTATTCAATTCTGATACCATTTCTATTATTGTTTAGCATTAATTACGCAAAATTCACCTCTTTTAATGGGGAACATGCGTGGCTTCCGAAAACCAACTGCCTTTTTCTGCTCTCGGCGGTTCCACGCTAGAATTGCTTAATTGTAACATTTTTCGTATCGGATGATTTTCGGTTCTCAAGCCTATTTTCCCAAGGTTTCATTAATCACATCGCGAGCGTGCCCATGTTCTAACATGAATTATCAAAAAGTATTGATCAGTAATAAAAGAGGTTTATGCATATAATGGTGCAACTTTATGGTATAGTGTACTCAAAGTTTTACAAAATTTTATCAACTGGGAAAAAGTTACAGTAAAAATGATTATAATATAGATATGTATATATTATTATATGTGTATTATTGTTATTATAGGTATTATTGTGTAACCGTGTGTTTTTCAGGAATCACACCAGCCGCACCTTTTAATTGCCATTTAAAATTTTTGTGGGGTGTTAACCTTTGAACAGCGTTGCGTGGGCTGGTCAAACTTAACTATGTATGTTCTCAGCTATTCATGGGATCGATACGAAATTTTAAGGGGTACTATTTGGGGTCAGGCATCTACGATTTCCAAACAAATTTAATATTTGCGATTTTAATTTGTGAATGTGTTGAGTCAAAAGTTGAAAATGGTGCATCCCATACGGATGACTCACAATTATATACATTGTGGTATTATTCAGATTTGATTATATCAATGGTTTCTTAAACTTAAAAAATGCCACAGTATACTGGTTACACCTCTTCACATGTAAACTTTTGAATTTATTAAACAAAAGCTTAAAAGTTGTTATTAACAAGTTTTTATTAACTTCACCTGTATGTTTGTATGTATGTATGTATGTCTTGTAACGGAATCTTAGAACAAGATTTTCACCCATTTCAAAACATCAGATTGAACTGAAACTTTGCATGATTGTCAAGCACCGATGACAATACAATAATTTGATAACTTTATCCTAATATCCTCACCAGGATCATCAAAAACTAGAATATAAAAGAAATCTGACATTGGCGCATTCGTCACAATGTAGAATCTACTGAAAGTTATGAATGTAGATATTTATAACTTATAAATATATTCGGATCCGGGATTTATAAATATACATAGTTATAAATTCCGGACCACATAATAATCTCTTTCGTAGCAGAAAGTAAAACTAATCAACATATTTTTTAGTGAAAAGAATTAATGTTTAAAAAAATTAAGAAAAACGCTTTAAAGGGAACTAAAAAGTAAAAACAAACTAAAAAACACGATTTTATAGCAAACCGAACTAAAAAGTAAAAAATAATGTTTAACTATTAAGATTTTGTAAGCAAGCGTGGGGTGCATGCCATTAATGAAATATTTATAACAATTGATCATGCACCCCACACTGTTTTATAAAATCTTAATCGTTAATGTCCCAGTGCACCGTACGTGTTAATCCTGGATTATGTTTACGCCTGACTTATTTCGTCATATTTGCATGCAAATGTGTCAAAATAAGTCGGACTTAAACGTAATCCAGGATTAACACGTACGGTGCACTCGGCCATAAGCATTATTTTCAAGCCTTAATAGTTAAAGGGATTTTTTTTTTGTTTTTTAACTCTAATTTATTTTCTAACATTTCGTTACATAGAGAAATAAGCAAATAGACAAATAATAAATGGGCGAATAATAACGAACTCTATTGTATATGTAATTCCATATTCTCTAGCACATAGCTGGAGGAAGTAGTTGTTTTCAATAAGTTCAACAAGATTTTATGCATTTTAAAGTTTAACATCTTCTGAATAACTGTATGCCTAATACTTTTATATATAATATGTTCAAATAGAACAAATATAAATAGTAGACTAGGTTTGTGTGTTCTAAGAATTTGAGTTCCGTCAAAAACTGATGTCATAAAACGTCACTGCAAGTGTTGGAGCATTAATATTTTAAATTCAATTATAAATGATCAATGAAATAGATCGTACACTGCTCTGAAGATCCTCAATGAAGGTGAAAGAATTTGTACAACTTCTAAGTGGTTCGTTTCCGTGTGTATGTCCAGATATAGCACTGGTAAGTGTATCTTCCTTATTATTCGTCTATTTGCTTATTTCTCTATGTAATGAAATGCTACAACTAATATGAATAGCAAAGAATTTCAAAGCTAATATACACTCCCCGGCACAAAATTCCGTCACCCTAAAATTTTGCCCAATTTTGATGTTTTATAACTTTTTTTATTTTTCATCTGATTTTCATAAATTTTTTACCAGTCTGTAGATCAGTTCATTGTGTGTCTTTTTAATTATTGTAATAAGTCATATTTTTCGTCCAGGCAATATTATACAGGGGTAAATCAAAGTGTTGTTTTTTGTCGTAAACTCAAAACACCCTGTGGAAAAATTGAGGCGAATAATTTTGTTTACAAACTGTTTGCTGCCATCTTAGACGTATTGTAAACATTTTGTTTCTTGATTCATCCCATTATCTCATTTCTTCTGCGAGCAGCAAAATTTTAAATGAAACGCTGATTTCAAGCTTATTTTTATTAACAAAAACATCCACTAGGTATATCACAAAATTAATTAACAAAGACAAATTTTAATAACGTGTATGTCCTCCTCTCGCAGCAATGACAGCTTGCATTCTTCGTGGCATCGAATTAATAAGATTACTTATTCTGTCTTGAGGAATAGCCTGATATTCTTCTGTCAGCGCCAGCCGTAAGTCTTGCAAGGTTAGTGGTTGCACAGGACGGCGACGGAGTGCTCTTTTAAGAACATCCCAAAGATGTTCGATTGGGTTGAGATCCGGGCTACATGCGGGCCAGTCCAATCTTGGAAGTCCAACCTCATCCAGATATTCGCTCACTACCAGTGCAACGTGAGGTCTAGCATTATCATGCATTAATGTAAATTGGTTCCCAATGAAAGGAGCAAATGGAACAACAATTTCTTGGAGGATTTCCTCAATGTAACGGTGGGCGGTTAGTGCTCCAGTCCAACAAATACAAGGTCAGTACGTGCATCGGTAGAAATACCCGCCCAAACCATGACTGAACCACCGTAATATTGCAGTCGCTCAGATATGGTGCAGTCTGCACTTCTTTCATTTCTACGTCTGTATACCCGTTCACGACCATCCGGCGACCTTAAACAAACCCTGGATTCATCTGTGAATAGTACGTTTCCCCACTGTTCTACAGTCCAGTCAGCATGCGTTCTTGCAAATCTCAGTCGGTGTTGTCGATGCCGAGGAAGCAATTTTGGACATACTGCTGGCCTTCGTGAATGCAATCCTGCTTCTAACAATCTTCTACGTATCGTTCTTTCACTTACACTTACTCGACGTACCATTTGCAAGTCATTTTTTAGATACACAGCAGTAGCTCTTCGATCTCTTAAAGAACTCATAATGACAAAGTGATCATCAGCTTGAGTGGTCATTCTCCTTCTGCCAGAGCCTTGCCGCCTAATAAAGTTTCCCGTCTGTAGATACCTATTCCAAACATCACAAACTGTAGACCGCGCAATTCCCAGAGTACGGGAGACATAACTCTTATTGCGGCCATCCTCTATTAAGGCAACAATTCTACCTACGTCTGCTGTAGTTACCATGATGACAACACACTAAATTAACTGTACTGTCAAATATTCTGTCACAATAACCGCGTATTTAGCCAACGTCGATGTTTTTTAATTAAAAATGATAAAATTAACAGCGTTTCATTTAAAATTTTGCTGCTCGCAGAAGAAATGAGATAATGGGATGAATCAAAAAACAAAATGTTTACAATACGTCTAAGATGGCAGCAAACAGTTTGTAAACAAAATTATTCGCCTCAATTTTTCCACAGGGTGTTTTGAGTTTACGACAAAAAACAACACTTTGATTTACCCCTGTATAATATTGCCTGGACGAAAAATATGACTTATTACAATAATTAAAAAGACACACAATGAACTGATCTACAGACTGGTAAAAAATTTATGAAAATCAGATGAAAAATAAAAAAGTTATAAAACATCAAAATTGGGCAAAATTTTAGGGTGACGGAATTTTGTGCCGGGGAGTGTATATATATATATATATATATATATATATATATATATATATATATATATATATATATATATATATATATATATATATATATATATTGGATGATCGATGTAAAAGGTGGCCGCCAAAGTACTCCTAAATTCCCAATAAAAAATTGATTGAACAACAATATCAAGAAAATTATAGGCTTGTAAGGTTTTTAAAAACAACACTATATATATATTTTCTTTTTCTAATTCTGACAGGTAAAGTGACATTTTTCAAAATCCTTTGACGTTAGGAATCGTCTTACTTTTCATAACTAGTTATAGTAGGGGAGCCCACGATGCTAAATGGTGATTTACGTCGTGGTGACCCGTTGGACTATTGGATGATGTATCCATTTTACCAGTGGGGGGAGCGTCTATAGCCTATCAAAAATGTAAAAAAAAACAGTCACATGGGAATACTCTCGCGTCAGATATTGATATGCCTCAAGTGTCTCTATTGACGGAGGTATGTTAATCTGCCGGTTTGCCTGTTTTTTCAAAGATATTAATTTAAGATTCATAAAGATTGAAGAAAAATGGTTTGTTTTAGTATTACACAAGCCTTAGGTAACATATTGGGTCACTTAAGACCCTTTATGGGTCAATTGTAGCCATGAAACGCATACAAAAGTGCATAATTTGCATCCGTTTAAAAAATAATAAGTGCTCTAAAATTAATAAAATATCCAAATTTTATACTCGGGGGTTTTCGAGGTCATTAATTACGAATTAGAAGAGAACATTGGAAAATTCAAAATGGCTGACTGAAAATGGCGTGAAATTCAATTTAATTTTTTTTGCGATGTGATGGCGTGATAGCGGACGGAAAGTAGTGTGGGGATAGTGCGAGATAATGAGAGGTAGAGAAAGAGTGAAAGAGAGAGTAAATGCTTCAAAGAGAGAAATTAATACATGCTTCACTGAAGCTGCACGCGCTAAACTTTATTGACGATTTTTGTTACTTCGTCTTGT